>JAECWJ010000686.1:4010000-4282500 GCA_018150375.1 Drosophila sturtevanti | reverse complement strand
CAATTTCTCTGTCTGTTCTTATGTGTGGATGTGTGTGTGTGTGTGTGTGTGTGTGTGTGTGTGCGATGCAATTTGCAAAACTTTTAGCAATGGCGGCAATAAAACAAATGATATTTTACAAAAAACTTTTGCCAGGTTCTTCTTTTTTCTTTTTTTTTTTTTTTCTCTACCCTATTTTGCTCTATCCATAATCAAACTTTACACATTTACAGAATGTGGCAATGGGCTGTCGTTTTAGACAGCTAGACGAACAGACTGCCAGACGCAAAGACAGATAGACAGGGAGAGGAAGAGCGAGTGAGAGATGTAGACTAAAGGAACTGTTTTCTAATGTAAAAAAAAGGGGTAAAAAGTAAAGTGAAAAATCTATAGTATACTTTTTTGGGCAAATGGCAATACAATTTACATTTCAGCGACAAGAAGACAGCGAAAGCACGAGAACTCTTTAAGTAAAAGAAAATACATATATATATATATATATATATATATATATATATATATATATATAACTTAAAGTAAATATATAGACTTTACCCATTTTTTTTTTTTTTTTTTTTAACGTTAGATTTTTATTTATTTAAATTTAAGCGCTGAATCCATTCTTGTAAAATTCGTATCATAACAACGCAATTGTGTAATTTGAAGAGAACCAAACCATTACAAACTAGTTTACATAAAAACTAAAAAATAAATACATGTCTTAAGTAATTTATATTTTTTTTATGTTAATATTAATTAAAAATGGTTTTAAAGTTCAATTATAATTTTGTTGTAGTATAAACTATCACTAAGTGTTATATAATTGAGATATGATGTTGTAGATATAAATAGAAATTAGTCGCAAATCTAAAGAATAAGTCAAGACTTAAAATTTAAAGTTTTATATACTACTTTTGGCCAATTAGTTGCATGCTGTTTGCATTTTGTATGGCACGTTTCAAGCTCCTGGCCAAAATGGCTCTCCATAAATTTTTGAACAGCATTTCATTTTGTGTGGCCAGAAAAACCCTTGGCCTACCGTTTACAGGACATAAAGCGACGACAAAGCTAGGACATAGACAGACTGAAGCTTTAGTTATGCATGCATGTATGTATGTATGTATGTGCATATCTCTCGCTCTCTCTCTCTCTCTATGTGTTTGTGTGTGTGTGTAAAGTTTTTGACTACTAAAGTTTTGCGTAGAAGGTACATATCAGTGGCAGCAACTTGCAATTTCAAGTGGCTCCAAAAGCAACTCAGGCTCAGCTTCTCGAGTGGCGTTTACCAAAATTTGTTCACAAGTCGTCGTCGTCATCGTCCTTACAACTAGTTGCAATTTGTTTGCAAAAGTTTTAACACCATTTAGTTGGTTTCATATGAAGACAATTAAGCGAACGATTAAATTTATATTATCAAGGGATAAAGTTGCTCTCGATAGCTTTGTAACTTCTGTTCTTGTTTCCCCCATCTTCCATGTCTCTGTCCCAGTCTCTGTCCCAATCTCTGACCCTGTCTCTGTCCCGGTCTCTGTCCCTGTATCTGTTCCTGTCTCTGTCCCTATCTCTGACTCTTTATCTGTTCTTCTTACTGACTCTATCTCAAAGTATTTTGTTAGTTTCAAACCATACAAACATTTCATATTCATATACATACTAGTATTAATTTTTATTTATTTATTTTATTTTTTTCAAGTGTTTTTACCCCTACATTCCCCCCTCAGGCTCATTAAATACGCATTAAAGTTTAATTATAAACATTGTGCGCTTGCATTTGGCAGTCAGAAATGGCCAAAAATGGCCAAAAGCGCAAACGAAAGTCAAAGTAATTTCGTACTTTTTTGCACACTACCATTAAATGCTAAAGGCATATTAGCATCATTTCTTCATTTGCATAGAAAAATTTATCGTGCGGAATGGTTAATATTTATTGGTTTAGACAAAAAATAAATTAAAAAAAAAAAACTAGAGTCTTATATTATATTTTGAAAATCTTCTCAAGTCTTGTCAACAAAACAAAAAGCTATCTCTAAAAAAATGTTTAGTTTACATAGATTTTAATCATAATCTTATTTCGATTGCAAATTTCTATATATTTTATTAGTGAAACTTCCTGTTCAAAAGTAAAATGGATATTGGGCTAATTATTATAACAAATTAGATGAAATAAATTTGTTTATTTTCTTGTTTATTAAACATTTTTCAGCAGATATTTTCTACAGGTTTTAAAAAATCTTTTAATTGGGCTAATAAAAAAAGAGATTAAATTAAATTTTCATCTAATTTGACCCAGTCTAATATTCTTTGATTATTCCATAAATAAATCTGGCTTGAAATAAGAAATACAGGCTTAGATTATTGGCAATAGTTATTATAAATTGAATATTGTTTAACAAAGTTTAATAATATATAAGTATTTATATTATATTTTATTAAATTTCTTTTTTCAGAGTATAGCCAATTCGTTAATGCATCTAACAAGTAATGTAGCACAACTTCAACGACTATTCGTAATGGTTAAAAATTGTTGTTTTGCATCCCTCTCCCCCCCCTCTCTTTCCGAAACTCGGAATGACTTTTACAAAATGCCATGAATATTTTTCTCTATGTTTTTTTCTTTTTCATTTTTTGTTATTCCTTTTCTTTTTTTTTTTTGCCCTTGCTCAGGCATAATTTTTAACGCAGCATTTCCTTTGCTCTGGGCCACATGCAAATGGCCATTTAACATTTGGGGCCACAGTTTGCAGCTAATTTTCGCCGGGCAGCTCTTTCTTGGTCTTGGTCCTGTCCGGCTGCTGTTGCAGCAACTTATGTCCTTTTTAAAGTTGCTTTTTTTTGTGCTTCTGCTAGTGCTAATCAAGCAAACAAAATGAAAAGGAAAGGAATTTTCTATTGGAGAATGTGAATGATGCTTATCGGCATTTAATGTGGTGGCCCAAGAAAGAAGGCTCAAACAGAAGGAAGAAGAAGAAGAAGCAAAAAGAAAAAAAAAGGATACGATACACACATTCAATATCGTTTTACTTATCGTTTGGCCATAAAAATTGCCAGCGCAGAAAATTGTTTAGTCCTTTGGCATGTTTGTCTGTGTGGATGGATGTATATGTGTGTGTGTGTGTGTGTGTGTGTGTGTGGATTGTCTGGGGCACTTTGAGAGATTGGGCCCAAGGAGAGAGGATTGGATTGTTGTAGTTTTTGGCTGTTGGCTGTTAGCTATTGGCTTTATCGCGGCCTCACTTTAGGGCTTGTCTTGTCTATTTTTATGGCGTCGGCCAGGGCCGAAATGTTTCGATTTATTTGCGGCCAAATCTGCACATCGAGGAAAATGATTCCGCCCGGAGACCATTTTGTAATTTTAGTTTATTGCAAGGCATTCAGTTGCTCCTGCTCCTGTTCCTGCTCTTGCTGTTGCCTTTACCGACATTGAACTTGATGAGAGCCCAAATGAGTGAGAACGACATTAGATGGAGTAGAGAAAGAAGAATGGATAAGCCAAGAAGTTAACCATGACAACTGGCATTCCAAATGCAAATCCAGCAAATGTTTCGCCTCAGTAAATAATTACAACACAGAGAAAATGGTAAAAGGATCGACTAGGCGATAGCCATCGATTTGCCTTATAAGCCAAAATATGATTTTGGCATTGAGTATTTAAAAAATATTTCGACTAAAGGTTAAAAACTTCCTAACAATACATATACATACATACATTCATCTTTGTTTTAGATTTTTGTATTTCCTTAAAAGTTATATATGTTTCTTTATAATTTAAGATTAAAGGTTACTCATTTGATTTGCCAATAGTTTTATACTTATTAAACATATTATTATAAATTGGTTTTGTATCAAATTTACTGTAGATATTCAGTGGATATTGTCGTAATTACTTCAATTACAAGTTCCTCAAACTTTTGGCATTCCCGCTTTTTTTCACCTCTCTCTCTCTCTCTCGGCTTCTCGTATTCTATATAAGCAACCACTGTGGTTGTCACTGGCAGCAGTCAAGTTGGCAGCGTTGGCTGGCAATTAAAAACTTTGAAAATTTTGGTTGCCATTTTCGCAAAAATATTGTTTGTACATGGAATAGGATTTTTGTGGTTCCAATACCCTATATTAGATCTACTTACTTTTGTAGAGTGATGGTAGAAGTAAGCTCAGGCAAATGAAATTTTGTTTTAAAAAAGTTTAAGTATCTTTTTCGAATACTTGCTGCGTAGTCAAACGTATTAAGCAGTTTATTAGCACTTAAACGGATATTCCAAAAAGTACTCAACACTGGACAATACGCTTAGTAATCCAAGATTAGATTAAGGGTATGTAATAGTCGTTGCACGAAATTTATATTATTTTGGGGGTCATTACAATCAGCATGCAAATTGCAAAACTTAAATTAAATGTCCAACAAAAAAAGAATATATATATACAATATATATATATATTGTGTATACAAACAAAGAAAAAATAAAGCAAATAGTATAAAGAAATTTAAGGAATGCAACTCTGTTAGCACTGTGTGGCAGCAGTTAGCTTTTGTGAGGCAGCAGCAGCACACATAATGAAATAATTAATTGCTTCAAGGCGTTCATTGTGGGTGCAGGATGTCTGCCCTTATTTTCAGTCTCAACCTTCCCAGCACCTTTGCCCTTACATACATACATACATACATACATATACACATACATATATCCATCTCTATCTCTCTTTCTATGGGCCAATTAAACGGCTGCACTTGATTATTAAGTGATTTATGTTGAGCACCTGGACTTAACCTTAGTCCCTAAGAGTTCTGGCAACCTCTCATGGATATTGGAACTTTGCCTTTACCCATTGTCTGTCCTCTATTTCATGTTTTGCCCGTGCCGTGTGCCTTGCAGCTCAATTTGTAATTTGTGCTAATGAGTGCGTTAATTTAACGCCTGATTAACGTTTGCGGCCAGTGCGGTATAAGTCATGGATAAAGGTGGCGACCAAATGTGAAGGAAGGGAAGCAAAGGTGCAGGTGAAGATGGTTGGTTTTGCCCTTAAACCAAAGAGTCAGTCAATAGGTCAGCCATTTTCTGGTTTTCAGGCGCTTACAAGGCGCTTAACTTCTAGTGGCCACAATCCTCCCACTCTTTCGCTTGATTTCGGAATGAAAATGTATGTATGTATGTACATATGTATGTATGTATATCATTATAAATAATTATGTATGCATGTGTACATATATATACATACAAACATACATATATAAATATTCTGTGTGTGTATGTTCATATAACTTAATTATGATTAATTGTTATTATTGTGTGTTTATTTTTCAATGAACTGTACATTATTCAGTGGTGTGAAGTCTCATTTATGTATACATGCATACATACATACATATGTATGTACATATAGTATACTCATTTCATATGTTTAATATTTAAGAATTAAATATACATACCATATGTTCATTTATATAAGGTATTGCATGTACATACATACATACATATGTACATATGTAGGTATTTCCTTTTCCACAAAAAGAAAGGACACTTTAGGGGTGTGAGTTCGACAATAATTTCTCAAATCAAATCTGATTCGATATGCTTATGAAATCGATAATTGTTGAATGAATGAAGACCAGACATAATCAGATATTGCAGATAATCTAATTCTAATTGTCATAAGTATAGCTTAATTAGAACCTAGGCTCAAGAGTCAACTCAATGGTATTTCGATATAATTTTGGCATCTTTTTAAATAAAACTTATCAAATCCAGTGACTTGTCATATAATCGAATTATTCACGTGCCTAGCGTCAAATTTGACTTTTGTGTTGAGTTAACCTGGTGAAGAAAATATTTTCAATCGTCATTCGTCTTTGTAATTGGATAAGGAGAACATCGATTAAATATTAAAAAATAAAAGGCAAGTATCTTTAAAGAGAAAAAGAGAAACAATTTTCTATATTGTTGTGTAAAGATTTCAATTAATTTTACGTTTTGTTAGGAGGATTATGGAGGGACCTCCAGAAAAGAAGAAGAAAATTAATGATAACCTGTTTATCAATGAGGCAGGTTCGTTTAGAGAAATAATTGAGGAGCCATCGATAAGAGCACCAAATCTAGGTTCTAATTTGGTACCCAAAGACTTTTTACCATTTGACGAAAAGGAAGAGACAACCGAGGATGACGATCTGGAGGAGGACCTTGAAGAGGATCCAGATGATGATCCAGACGATGACCTGGATGAGGATCCAGAGGAGGACGAAGACCAATTTCAATTGCCACAACTAAATTGGGGTATACCCAATGATGAATTGGGCGACAAATCGACAAGTCTTGACGCTCTGCCCACAATGGATACAGAGGTAAAGGAAGAGCCAAAGCAGCGCCGAAATTCTGTGTAATGATGATCCAATGAACGCAGTGATTAAAGAGAATTTTCTTACGCAATTCCTCGATTATCCCCAACAACAAGCGTAATAAATAGACTAATTTTTTTTTGGTCCCAAATTGTTTGCCATTTGGCCTTTGTTAGCGATTACCGATGATTTATATAAAATATAATTATTATTTTGTCAGAGCTTCAATATTATTTTTAGTCAAATTAATATTGTTCATTCGCATTATACTAAATATTCCGAATAGTGAGAAAACATAAATTCTTTCATTAATAACAATTTTAATGGCTTAAACTTAAATTTTTGGGGAATAATTGGCCTCGAAAAGCATGCTGGAAGTGCACTCAAATGGATACATTAGTCCATAGCCACTTCATAATCACATTGATAACTAACTCCCCCGTTAATACACGGAAAAAAAGATAAGTTTTTTTTTTTTCTTTCGATTTTTGTGTAATATATGTTTGTTTTTTTCTTTTTGCTTTGGGAGGTTTTTATTTCTGTTCTTTTCTTGTGGCAACAAAAACTTTTGCTAGTTACTTTTACAGTTATTATTGAAAGCTGCAAAAACTTTGGCTTATTTCATTACGCCCAAAAACTTTTCATTACCAGTCTACAAGGAGTGTGGGGGGGGGGGAGAGAGAGAGAGAGAGAGAGAGAGAGAGAGAGAGAGAGGGAGAGAGAGGGAGAGAAGAAAAGAGATTTCTCTTCTCATTCTTATCAATGAGAAAGTTTGCTAAGGCAACAAATGGGAAAATGAAGAAAAAAGAAATAAGAGGAAAAAAAAAACTTGATCCAAAAACTATAACCGACATATCATGTGACCGACCCTTCAAAAGAAAACAAAACAAAAAAAAAAAACGTAGAAAGAAAGAGAAAAACCATTTGAAACGTCAAGCAAATTGAATTGAGGCTCAGTAATGGCCCTGATAATTGGCCAGAATGTGGTGGGGATGTGAATATAGTATGGGTGGCTTTCAGTGCCGAATGGCTGGTTGGTTGGTTGAGGAAGGGTGATGAGGGGGAAGGTGAACTACTTACTACCTACTAACTGTCACATAGCTAGCTCTGTCAATTGAATTGCGTTTGACGTGTGAGCTTTTAAGGTTTTTTATTACATTTATGGGCCCAGTTGAGTGCCTCTTTGGCTGACCAAAAAATCGACTTCCGACCCCTACTCCAGTCTATCCGGCATATCATATGAAAATTGATTTGTTTGTTGATTAATAACAAAAGGAAAAAATATTATTCATGTCACGCGTGTCCATTTCGTTGTCCTTATCAAAGGACATACATATGTATGTACATATATGTATATTTAGATGTATGTATGTATGTATGTATCAGGTTTGCCATATTAATTGCCTTCTAATTGTCGCTAGTCACGCACCAAGCTAGATATGTATATGTAAAAATGTATATATTTTTTCCTTTTTTCCATAAGGGTAAAATGTATTAAATGGTATTTAATCAAGAATATTTGAATTGATTTGTAAATCTACATACATATATTATTATAATTTGTTATATCGTTAGTACAGTCATTTATTTATTTTAACCAATTTAGTTAGCCAGCAACATTGTTATTCTGCAATATATTACGTTATTGCAACATACATAGGCAACATAATTGGTCAGCAACATGTTCAGTTAACATCGTTTATTATATAGAAAATAATACAAAATTATTAAATATACAGAATAATGATACAGGGTATTTTGAAAGAGAACATTTCATTTTATTTATTTTTTAAAATAGAATTTCTCTCATACATATGTATAAAACATTTTAAGTACATATATATATATATATTTATAAGTATATATATATTTAGTGAAAAAAGCAAATTAATTTGTACTGCAAACTTCAAGTAAACTAGAAAAAAAAAAACACAAAAATTGTTCACAAAAAAAAAAGGAACAAACATTTTCACACCATAACCAAATTAAAAGTTCTGCCAACTAAAAAACAATTTGTAAGCCAAAGTTGCTGCCATAGTCAACACTGTTGTGGCTGCACGAGGAAGCGAGACAGAGAGAGAGAGACAAAATGAGAGAGAGAGAGAGAGAGGGGGAGTTAGAGACAGAGGGCGTTAGAGTGGCAAAGGGAAAGTGGCAATGGTGGGGTAAGAGAACGATGTACACTGTTCTTTCAGCTCCCGTGGGGCATTTTGCTGTTGCTTATCTAATCAGCACAGTTCGTTCTACACTTCAGAAAGCTCTGCGGGCAAACAACATTTCGTTTCGTTTCGTTTCGTTTGCTGTGCATTGGTTTTTCCTTTTTTTTTTGTTATTTATTTATTTTTTTTTTTCAATTTTTTTTTTTGGTATGCCATTTGAAATTTCATTTTTCGAAATGAAATCAACGAGTCAAAGCCAATTGAATTTTCATATGGCACACATTTTCTATACCCTGTACAAGTCAACAGGTTAAGACTTGTTTGAGCTACACACACACACACACACACACACACAAAAGATATAAATATTATAACACTTAGTTTAAATTGCATTTGTTTTTCTAAACAATAAGTGAAAGTGTTTAAGAATTGTTTACACTATATATTCCTAGTGCTAAAATTTAAAATTATCGAGAGTATGCAAAGACCAACTACTAGGAGACAATATTGAAGGATTTTCGTTTGACATACATTGTTTATACATATATGTATACATATATACGTATATATGTATGCATATTTGTATGTATGTATATAGACTATAGTTTGATATGACAAATCTTTCTTACAAAGGGGATTTAACTAATGGTGCTACTAAATGCCACCATGATATTGATGTAAAAATTCTAATTTTTTTTTTTGTTTTGTTTTATTAACTTTAAGTTGTGAAACTATTTTCATTCAATTTTTCACAACTCGATTATATGTATTCCGCGATCCTTGATAGTCTTTAATCCCTAAATTATTAAACAAAGCTTAATTTTACCACAAGAAAAACAATATTGATGGAAAGAAACTTTATTTAACAAACACCAGAACTTTAATATTAGATAAAACCATTTTGTTCAACCTTAGTTATATGTATGTATATATACATACATATATATAAAATGTTCTTCTTATTTATGGAATGTCCCTAGTTTAATAGGTCACTTTCTATATGCTTTAAGTTCAGTTTTTCGTTTTATTCGTTTGCCTTAAACATATTTAAGCTCTTCTACTTGTTTCTTGAATTGCCACAAAGTCCTTTGTGTATCCTTTCAATTCGCTAGCCAGACTCAGTTTACACACAAAATCCATGAAAACCCTAATAATTGTCTTTGCGCATTATGTTTATGTTTATTGTTGTTGCTGTTGTTGTCATTTTCATTACTAATTGTTTAATGATAAGAAAAGACAAAGCATGAAACACCAAAAAAGGAGGATGATGTTTTGTGGGTATTTCTGTTATTCTGTACTGATACCCATTCCATTATCCATTTAACGTCGTTTACATGACACTTGAGGCTTAACCCTTTTTTGGCCAAAAAAAAAAAAACGGCAGCTGGAGAGAAAATGTGTTAAACCATTAAATGAAATTGAAATTCTTGCCAAGTTTACTTGATTATACTGTCACCAATAATTAAATGTAGCAACAAGTTGCCGGTTGCCGCCCCTTAAAAGACCAAAACCCGAGCAGCAGAACCCAAAAATGTATCAGGGGAAAGTGGTAAAAAGGAGCGAAAAGGGGCAGTAAGCAAGGACAATGTTTTTAAACTGTTTAAACCGGCTTGGCAGCTCTGCTGGCTTGTGATAAATTGTACTCATTAAAATATTTTAATTTACTTGCCAAAAGTGCGCGAGATGTTAGAAGGCGGAGGAAGGTGGCGGGTAGCGGGTAGCGGGTACCCGGAGCTTTGGTGTCTCTGTTGATGAGCGGTGGAGGATACCGAGAAGGCTAAATGTGACATTTAATGAATACCAAATACAGTTATGCGTGAGAGGGGTGGGTGGGGAGGGGGGCAATGGGGTGTTGTGCGAAGCGACAAAAAATCGCTTTGTTTATTTATTTTGAGATGCGTTGGCAGGCCTTAATTATGTTAATTATCCGCAAAATGACATGATGGCAATTAAGCGAAATTTCACATCAATGCGTTATTCTTTTTTTTTTTTTTTCTTTCTTATCGATAATTGTGGTATTAAAGAACATATGTGCAACTGTGTTAATCATTTTTTAAACAATGTCAAACAAGTTGGAAAGCAATGAACAGTTTTTTTTTTTACCCATCGATAACTATTATGATGAGATGAGTTGGCAGTTCTGCATAATGTTTTTAAATTAATTATACATATGTGTGTATGTGTGTGTACATACATACATGTAGATAAACATAAAAAAATAAATGGGAAAATAAAAGGGCTTATTTTTTTTTCTTGTTTTGATATTTTAATGTGTTTATTATTCTTGTTAAAATAAAACCTTATTAATCATTTCATTTATCGACAATTAGTGTTAGTTTTGTTTGATTCAAATTTAGTTGTCAGTTCCCTTTTGCGCTTAATAAAAGGATAATCGGAATTGTGGAAATTACCCGAGAAATGTCATCAAGTCAATTTGCAAAATGAGAAAAGTAATCAGCAAAAGAAGCAACACAGAAAAAGACCAAAAAGAAAAACACATACACATATACACACACACACAAAGTACTTAAAATTTAAATCACTTCACTACAAATCCTCTGGCACACAGGACTTTCTCTCCTTCACACATACAGCCACAATATAAATTATATTTTGAGGGTAAATAAAACACTTAACGCCCTTTTAGCGGTTGACACCCTAACCAAACCAACAATCCCCTCCCCCTATCCCCAACCGTCACCCATAATCCCCTTACCCCGCATCTCTGTACCTTCGTCGACACGCTTTGTTAACGGCGCGTCCTCGCGAAGGATTCATTCCACTCCTCATAGCTAACAGCGAGAAAAAACAAACACATTGTCGCAGTGGGGCGTCCTTTAAGCCATCATTACCAAAATGGCATGCGGGCAGAGATATGGCTGGTGCCGTATGGCGGAGCAGGCGATGGGGAATGAAGAGACTGACTAAGACTAAACAAATTTGCCCCGCTGATGTCTTCGTCAGCTTTACTTTTTCTCATAACTGTCAGTTGACAGCTTCAAAGTTGCTTTTTTTTTCTTCTTCTTCTCCCTTGTACTCCTACTCTTATTTTACTCACACTGCTCCACTCTTTGCGTCCTTGTCCTCGTTGTGAAGCTCACCGCCCGTTGTCCTGGGCGGCTGACGAAAAACTTTGCCACTTTTGCCGACATTTGTTGTCATTTTTTCTTTTGTTTTTTTTTGTGTTGGCTTTTTGGTTTTGGCTGCGCGATTTGACATTAACCTGTCAGAGAGTTGGCTCTGACTCCGCCTGAGCTGCCTTGCATTTTATTTATGGGCGTGTCCTGCGGGCGGCAAGTTGTCTGACTTTGCCTGATGATGATGATGATGATGGTACGTAAAGGGATTGAACAGATTTTATACTAAATACATACTTATATATAGATGCATATATGTATATGTACCTGATCGATAAATAAACAGCATTTCATTTTACCCCATAACAAAAATAATTATATAAACCTCAAAATCATCTAAAATATTATATAGATAGAAGGAAATGCAAAATAAATTTATAGGTTTTATATTGAAAATAAATATGAAGATCGTTTATTAATATAGAATTTCAAATATTGTGGCATGATAATTGGTTTAAGCTCTAAAAATAGTAACCATCATTAGAATGAAATCGATGAAGTTATTTACTAGAACTACTTAGCATTTAACAGAACTAAGTTTTTAACAGAACATAAAGACTTAACATAACTCGAATAACAGAGAAACAAGATCATTCTAAACACAAAGGAAAAATACTGGCATAAAAATGAAAAAAAAAAAAAATAAATAACACTGTAATTCAATACACATACATATATTACGCTAATACATATAGAAGACTATATATTACAATATTTTCTTTACATAACTTGTTAATATTTAGCAACATTTTCATTATTTTCCATGGCCAATGTTAATATGTTAAATTCAAAATTGTTTGAATTTTACAAATACTTATGCAAAATTTATGAATTATTCAAACTGTGCGATAGAAACGGAAACCAGGTTATGCCATTTACATACAAACGTACATATATATATATATATATTGAATGAAGAATGACCAACATCAGCAAGTAAATGTCCCCGGAGCGGTTTTACAGTTATTAAATTTATTTATTGAAAACACAATTCAATCGACTTTCCCACTTACTCCTACTCATTCATTCATCCAGTCATCCACTATGCTATACTCCACTCCATTTCAGTGGATAACAGTCTCTCGGAGGCAGTGGTCGGATGGTTTAGGTCATCGATATCGAAATTGATTGACATCAAATCCCCTTTAGCATTCTCTTAACTCTAAACCGCCATATCCATCCAATCCATTCCAATACTGCTCTTTTGAAAATTGTTGTTGTTTTTTTTTTTTTTGTTTTTAATGCATTGTATTTGCCTTCTGGTTTTCTGGTCCAATGTCTGAATCCCAATCTCTCAAAGAGGGTCACAATGATGGACGACGGTTAAGGGTATGCGTTTCACCCATTTGACATAATTAATTGTAACACGAACAATTACGATGCCAGGTTGACTCAATGGTTAGTGGGTTGGTGAGCTTCCGAATGGGCAGGACAATAAGGATATACATTTTAATTAAACCACCTCGAGCAACTAATTACATTGCCAGGATATTGCCGTGACTCTTCTAGGTAGGTTGGCATGTACAGGTGTACGTCTATGTGTGTGTGTGTTTCTATGTGTTGTTTGAGTCTAAGCAAATGTCTATGTGTGTGTGTGTGTGTGTGGTAGTTATCATGTCCTTAAGCAATATTTGATACACTCTCTTTCTCTGCTCAACCTTTTGATTCAATTGTTTTTTTTTGTTGTCTATAACTCAAGTAAAATTAAGATTAAAGTGTTAAGCATTTTGCTAGTCTGTTTTAATATTTAAACAAAATAATATAAGTATAACAATATATAGCATATTGCCCTTTTAAAAAATAACATAAGTTCATTTTTTCATTGTATTTCAGTTATTCATTTCAGTTATTTATTTTATTGTTAACCTTTTTGAATACTTTCTACTATCTATCTACTATCTATCTACTATCTATCTACTATCTATCTACTATCTATCTACTATCTATCTACTATCTATCTACTATCTATCTACTATCTATCTACTATCTATCCTAATCCCAACTCCATTTATTTTATATAACATCTAAATTTCATTAATTTTAATAATACGAAAACATTTCTTTTTGCCATTGTAAATGAAGTTTTTGTTGCGCCACAGAGGTCCGTCTCAGTTGGTGGACATTCTACGACTGTTGTAAGGATACAAAATATATACCAATGTTCTCCTTTCTCAGTATAAGATAAGTATGTGAGTCTCTTATATGCAAGCGAAAAAATACTGGGAACAGTTTGGTTGCAATGCAAAATAATAAGTTAAAATATGAATTTACTAATAAAATGTTTTATATATGTACATACCTATAAAATCGAAAAATCTTTGGATTTCTCCATTATAAATAGTGAGCAAGATTGCCTGCTTTAAGGATGTATTTAATGATCCTTTACAAAACAGTTTAGCTAGAAAATAGCTGTGATGTTAACTTGTCGATGTAATTATGGTGAAACTCTGTCTATTTTTTTTATAATTTATTGTGATTTAAATTGGAGTTGGCATTGAAAATGTTGTTAACATTTGAAGTAGGCGCTGATTCAATAAATTTCATTACAAAAATTGATATACCTGAATTTCAAAATTAACACTTTTAGTTCGTTTCGTATTTTCGAAGCATATACAACAACTTTCAAATATTTTATACAATTTTAAAAATTTATGTTTTTTGTTGCATTTTGTGAATTTTCGAAAATTTTTAGTAGTGTAAATAAATATTTTTTTAAAAGCAATTTAGATAATTTGCATATAAAAGAGGGGTAATTTGATATGATAGCGCCTAGTGTATGGACTATAACTTTTATTTTATAAGTACATTTTGCAGTAACTTCTTTCAAAGACAGATTTTTTTTAACTTACGGGATTAGCAGTCGTCATCATCATCATTATCATCATCATCATTATTATATTGATCTTTATCATCATCATTATCATCGATGGCAAAGTTCTTGAACAAATCTAAAATGCTGGCTTCCATGGCTGTCACTATGACAAAACAGTTTGCCGCACGATATTATATTCCGAGCGATATAAGAAAAGCCTCAACCAATATGTCGGCCACATACCGTTTAGCTCAGGGCTCACGTAGCTTGGTAGGCAGACGGAGCAATGGTTATGGTATGCGTGATTTTTTCATTGGCGATCAGAATGGAACGAGAGATGAATTGGAACAGCGGCGTATGAAGATAGACGAATCGTTTGAACGTATGAAACGTCTCTCCACACAGCGGCCACAAGTGAATAAAAGTTTCGGTATGCCCTTTAAACAAGAGCATGCCGACTTTAAAAAGCCATTGAAAAAATGTGTAAGTGTCGAGGATATATTAAACTACAGTAGCGATCCATTTAAGTTGGCTACCGAGCTTTTAGGCAAAATCAAACTATTGGAGAAAGAGCAAAAGAAAAACGAGGATATTGTCAAGAGATATCGCCAACTTGAGGCATATGCCTTCAACAGACACAAATGAAAATTGGATGGCCGATCTGAGTCCCCACAAAATAATAAACACAATTTGTCGTATTGTTTTCTGTCTATGTCGTATTAATAAAATAATGTTAATATTCTTTTGGTTAGCCTAGTAACTATTTTGTTTATTTTAATCTATGTATCTAATTTAATCTATCTAATTTCGTATCATGGAATTGGAACAGCGGTATTAATCGATGGTTGGATAAACCCAATCAACAGAGTTGCCATATCTGAAGTATAGAACATACATACATATATACATACATACATATATATATATATATATATATATACAATCAGAAATAAGTTTTGCATGTTTTTCTTTATCTTTCATTAAGAATTCATCGTCAATTGATTGTCCGCAAAAAACAGATAATTTTTGCAATCACTTTGAAAATATTTCAGTGAAGAAAATTAAATTTTTTTTTTCCTATTTATGGCTAACTATATGTAAGTTTAATTTACAAAAATATTCACGTTGAAAATCTTATCTGATTTGATGATATTGAACTTGAACTGAATAAGGCAGAGGGGGAGCGCTATTCGGCTGTCCGGGAGTGTATATATGTATATATAGGAGAGTTCATATTGAAGGGTAAACCACATTCGGCAATTTTTATAAATGTGTAAAATTTTATATATGTATATATAATTTATTTTTAATTTGTTTATTGATTGTTTGTCGCCTTTCAATAATTGCCACGCCCACTCACACATATATGTATGGTATTTGTTTAAAATGCAATGCATTGTGCAAATTTTTGGTTTTTCATTATTTTTTTTTTTTCTTCTTATTTGTTTGTGCAGCCTTTTGTGGCTTTGGTGCTTTATTTGAGTTACGTGACCCTGTGCCATTGAGTGCAAAAATTTCTTTGCGACATGAACATGACACACACACACACACACACACAGGCATACACGTAGATGAAGACAGTTGAAGGTGGGTCGGTGGAAGGAGGGGGTGTTCCCCCCTCCAATAAACATGAAGCCACTATGTGTGCGTGTATGGTATGTATGTGTGTGTGTGTGTGTGTGTGTGTGTGTGTTTGTTTTGCTTGTACTTATGTTGGCCTGTCTGAGTGTGTGTGTGAGGGGGGGGAGGCGGGCGCTTTTTGGGCATAGGATTGGCTGGTCTGTGTCCGACTCCTGGCATGTTGTTGTCGACGACGTCGTCGTGCGAGCTTGTTAAGTTCATTAAGGTTGAATAATAACAACAGTAACTACATTTTAAAGGAGTTGTCTTGTCCTTGTCCGGATCCCAGACACATGTGGCACAGTGAATAACATTTTTAAATACCAATATCTATTATATAGATGCCAAAACGAAGCCAACTGAATTAAAGAAATGAAAAATAAGTTGCTTTAAATCGGAGAGAGTTTATCTATGCCTTTGATCTATGCATTTAATATAAAATATGGTGAAGTTCGAAAATTAAAATCTATTGAAAAAAATAAATCAAATTAATTAAGTAGAAAAGTATATAAACTAAATAAATACATAAAACTCTATACAAGTTAAAAAGAATTGCCAGAATATGAATAATAAACTATATATATATATTTATATTAATGCAAATAAATAATAATTTATTTTAAATAATTAAATTAATATAATACATTAATGATAATAAAGTTTTACTTAAACAGTTAACTTTTAATTTCTGCTGATATTTTGAGTAAAAAACTTTTAGAAATTAAAGTCACCCAAGAATTAATTAATTAATTTTTTACATATATTATGTATGATATATTAACTATATATTCCATTGGGCTTATCATTTTTGTACAGTTTTCTTATTAACAAATTGAAATTGTAGCATAATTATTCATATTGTATATATAAGTATAAGCTTAAGTTAAATGAAATTAATTTTATAATTAAATTTTTATAAGTTTTATATTGTTCATTTTTCGAGTCTTCACTGTTATGCATGACACATTTTTTATATGTATGTGTGTGTGTGTTGGTTTTTTTGTGTATATATTTTGGGTTTTTTTTTTTTTTTGGTAACTTCTTGGTTCTTTTCTTTTCGGGTTCCGTTCCAGGTGTGTTCTGAGCTGGTTTGGCTTCATACATGCTGCTGGTTGTTAACTGCTCTTATTACAACTTATTTTACTTATGCAATGTAGAACAAGACAAAGTTCTGAAGAACAAGGCCTTTTGCTTTCGTCTTAGTAGTTAAAGTTGTTGCATTCACATTGAAGTAGCAAAAGAAAACAAAAATCCAAAAAAATAAAAGAATAAAGAGTAAAAAAAACTCTTTCTTCCTTATTTTTTTTCTTTTTGTGGTGGGCTAATCCCAATTTCACCTACTGTATATAGTACACTTACCTTTCATCCACCCCCCCCCCTCTTTCTCTCTCTCTTTGGTGTCGCCCCTTTTGGTATGGCTTGTCTGCCAGCGGCGCAAACATCTCTGCCACATAGAAGGCACTCGACATGTGTGGGAGGCAAACTCAAAAAAAAAAAAAAAAAAAAAAAAAGAAACGACAAAAATAATCAAGTTTCCGACAAACATCAACATGACGCCAAGATAAAAAGCTTCCAGGATGCGCTGGAGTTTGCTCTGCTGCCACTGCAGGACAAGATAAGACACATCAGCAGCAGAAGGAGCAGCAGAAGGAGCAAGCTAAAGCTGTAGCTGGTCCATTTCTATTACTTGTTTGCGGTTTTTGGCGCTTGAAATTGGCTGCTTCTGCTTTCGATTTTTTTTTTTTTTTCATTCAAGATTGGGGGTAGAAGGACTAGGCTGACTCCTAAGGCTCCAAGTGGCGGCAACAGCCTTTGGTTGCCCTCTGCGCTCTGGCAGCTTCAAGTTTACTGTTTACTTTGAAAAGTATATTGGATTGGCCAGGCCGGGTCGGGCCGGGCCGAGCCTGGTGTGGTCTAGTCAAGCCTAGACTGATATTGCCTGGGTCGTTATGCTTCTTCACATATAGAATATGTACATATATCTATATACATGTGCCCTGAGAATTTCTTTCTTGTTGTCTGGCGCTGACGTTTTGGCCAAGGCTTTTGTTTTAATTTTCAAAGCATCAAAATGCGTTTACAAGCACAATTATATACATATGTCTATATACATATACATATTACTTTAGTTGCACTTACTATGTCTTAAACTATCATTTTGTTTAGTTAAGATTCTTTTAAATAGATAAGTCTTTCAATACCATTATAGAAGGATAATTCATTTTATTGAAATTAGAGTGGAAAACTATACTCTATACTATTTGTACATTATATATATATATTAGATAGATTGAATGAATAACTTTTCAAATTTATTTTTATTTTAAAGTCATAGATCAATTTAAACCGATTTATGTTTAATGGAAAAATGTTTATAAAGTTTGAACAATCTAAACTTTTACATTGAAATATTTGTGTGTCTATATATATATATATATATGTATATCTATATAATAAGCTATCTATAAAAAAAAAATTTTTAAGCTATAGACACACACTTGGATTCATTGATATCGGCAAGGGGGGTTAACACAAATATTTATCCATAGTTTCGTTCGGGTTGCGGTTGGCAAACCTTAGACTAAAATAAACCCAAAAAGCAAAAAAAAAAAAAGAAACGAAGCCACTTCAAATGTTAAATAAAATTATAACTCAATTGATATAAAAAGGTTAGTTGCCACACACAAACACTCACATAGTGTGCCCACACATGAACACATGTCGAAGAGAGAAAAAGGTGTAGCATACATCGGGGCGCTGTTTGAATTTCTGCTGAAGTTAGCATTTTTATAATTCCATTAAGCGGAGGACCGTTCAAGTGTGTGAGTATGGCTATGTGTGTGTGTGCGAGTGTATGCGTAACACGAGACAACAACAACAACAACAAGTAGCAACAACAATAGCAAAAACGGCCGTGCAAAAGTTGGTCCAACAACTTTTTGCATTCATAAATCATTTCGTTTTTTCTCTATATCTATCTCTCTTGCTCTTGCTCTCTGTCTTTATCCCATCTTACTCTTTTTACTAGCTTTAGGTAGGTAAAATTCCTCCCCTTTTGCACATTTTTAAAGGCGGAAAAATACTTTTCGCTGAATTTGTAGAATTTTTTAACATGGAAAGGTCGTTCTATGTAACATGTATGTAATATGCCTCTCGGCTATGGGTTGGCTGTGCTTCCAAGATGAAAACTGGTTACTTTGGCTATTGGGTGGAAATAAATTCTGGTGGGTTTGGGTTATTCATGTTTCATATGCCATATTAGAGGTGAAAGAGTTGGAGTCGGAGGCGGAGGCGGAGGCGGAGTCGGAGTTGAAGTCAAAACCAGAGTAGTCAAGAAAAGGTAACGCTTAAGTTGCAACTTGTTGCCCATCCTATGGTTACACACTATTTGATATGATTGCTGTTGTAGTTGTAACTATTGTTGTTCCTTTTCGTGTTTTGCCCATATCCTTGTCATTTTTAATTTATGCACAAAACTTGAGAAAAGGGTTAAACTGGATGGTAGTCGGGATGAGGGGGGCTGTATAGGTGGCCATGAATGGTATTTTATCATTGGTTTTTGCTTGTTAGCCATTTAATTGGATTTAAGAATTAGTCCTTTTAGTTATTTTAGTTATTCAGATATGCCGCAAATGTGATAAAACATATGCTATATATAGAAGATATGAAAGAATTGATATAGGATTCATATATAACACTTATATAAATCTTATTATATTTAAAGCTGTAGAAATTATGCAGCAACTTGGATTATTGTTTCTTTTTCATTTCATTTTCATTTATATACATATGTCTAGACAAATGGGTAGAGAGGGATGGTGAAGAGCACACATTTAAAGAGACTTTCGATATACTGAAAAGGACCTTCCAGCTGGACAGGCTTGGTTAAAACATTTATTCAACACTAGTAAAAACGCTTTGGATTACCACATAACCAGCATCCAATTTATATATGGTTTTTAATACCCTTCAAATTGTAAAGTAAATTCGCTTAGTGAAACCCCAATAAGTAGGCAATATAAAAATAAACAAATCTTTAAAAGTAAATAAATTACAGATGAGTCCAAGATTTAATCGGTTTAAAAAGAATTGAATTGAAAATTATTTGTGGAAATGTTAAAAGGGTATTTTATTGTCGTATTGTCTTGACTTTCAGTTTGGGTGTTGGGTTGGGTTGGGAATTTTCGGTATTCTTTCATTTTATTCGCATTTTTGTTTTTTTTTTTTGCATATATTTTTGTTTTAGTGGTGTGTGTCCATCTGATGAGAGTGTGGCCACCAAACAACAGTCCAACAAAGTGGAAGATGTGCATACAAGAGTGCAAAACTCATGTAGAATGAGGGATATGGATTGTAATTGGGGAGAAGTGCAAAAAGGGATGTATGTAAGATACGCACACAGAGGAGCAATTTTTATTTATCTTTCAACAAAGTTGTTTGCTCTCTCACTGGGACTGGCTGTCAGAAGATGACTGTGATGGTGAGAGAGACAGAGACAGAGAGAGAGAGAGAGAGAGAGAGAGAGAGAGGGAGAGTGCAAGAGAAAGCGTAAAGAGAAGAAGAGGCATATCTCTGCGGCTTGTTAGTTATATCACCCCTTCCCCCTCTAGACACACTCTTCTGTCCACTTTCTGCGCGCATGAAAATTAAAAATTTCATTAAATTCACAAAAATGCTTGAAGTGGAAAAATGTAATATCCTTTGGGCACAAAGGATGTGCATATAAATGCAAATGTGGTGCACACACACACACACACAAAAAGCAAATAGATTTATTTATATACATTTTACCTATGTAAATGTGTAAACATGTATATACACATTTGTATATATATAGGCGATATTTTTGCAACACAAGCATGAATGCACATGCAATTAATGTTCGCTTTATTAATAATCTGTGAATATATATATATATATATATATAAATCTATTTAAATAATAAATAATTCTTAAAGTGATTGAAATATTTGTTACATTGTGTTACAATAAGAGAAAGATTCTCATTTAGTTAGCTAATAAGATGTCATCAGATTTCCACACATACTCACACTCAGTAACACACACACACACACACACACACACGCACACTTTCTGAACATATGCAGCAAGCGACAAAAGTTGCAAAATTAAAAGTTTTCCAACTTTTGCTGCCTCCATGAAAGTCTTCAGAAAATGAAGGCAACTTTTCTTTAGCCTCCTCCTCCTTTAACTGCGGCCAAAGTAACTGTGAATATGTATGTGCGTATGTGTGTGTGTGTGTATGTGTGTACGTGTGTTTGTGTATGCTATAATTATAATGCTTGTTAGCATCTGAAAAAGTACTAAGCTTCAAAATATTTCAACTATTTCAAGTGCATTGATCAAGCTAAAAGTCACCAAAGTAATTTGTTTTCAATAAAATGGTTAAAACATATATTGAAATTGGTAAGATATACATATACCCTATAGTATATACAATTCATAAATTTATATACATACTCCATAAATGCATGGACTATAATGGCAACTGTATATAAGAAAAAAAGAGATGATAAAATGGAAATAAAATTTTTAATTAAAATTTCTCTTAAATTTCACAAATCGTAAAAGGTTCTGAAATACAATTTTTTAAAATTTTTAATTAATTAAGAGACCTGAGTAAGCTGTTTGAATTCATCATTATATTATTTAAATTATAATTTTCGTATTTCACTATATTAATTTAGTTATAGTTTAAGATGATATCACAGATTTTATCGCTAGTTGCAATAGAAAAAAAAAACTATTTTAAACCTTAGTAAGTTGACAAAAAAAAAAAGAAAAGAAACTAAAACAGTATTAGAAAAATATTTAATTCAATTACTTGGCATTTTAATTAATTGTTGATCTAAATCAAGCGTATTATCCCTGCATCATTGTATCGAGTTAACAAATGTGGCCACAATTAACTAAATTAGTTGAAATTCATTTAGTCATTGGCCATTAAAAGGTGCAGTATTGTTTAGTCCTTTGACTTGTTCACAGCAATTTAATGTTAAGAATATTGGTCTATTTGCAATTGCAATTGATCCTTTCAAGCATTTTGGTATACGGTGATGTTCCGGTGCCATTGCTATATCGACCATCAAGTTTGGGCTATGCCGCTTCACATATATTGGAACAACATGTTTGTTCCGCTCATAGTACACTGGCCATCGTGGAATTATTTCACAGGAATGAACAGAAACAATATGAACAAAATGATTTACTCACTCATCTGATAAAGGATATGGGGACTAATATTGCTGTACAATTGTTACAGGATAAACCGATTGAAAGAGCAAAGGATCATATTGTATTTTTGGTGGATACAGCAGAGACATTTCGGGAATTAAAATTACATTTTGTTGAATCCGAATTCGATAATGAGTTCACATTTTTAATACTTTATATGGGAGAACCAAATGAACGTGAATTTATAGATATATTTCATACCTGTCTCGATTTTCATGTTCTGAATGTTATATTACTGGTTGCCGATACGAATATTACAAATCAAAAGGATAACGATGATAAAGTCTTAATATATGGCTATCGCTTGTATGGACCATTTTGTAAGGAATTATTAACTATTCAGCTTTTAAATGTGTATAAAAATGGAAAGATATTAAATGAAATATCTAAACAAAATCTATTTGATCGTAGTTATCAAAGTCTATATGGTTGTCCATTAAATATCAGTTGGTATCATTTACCACCATTTGCCATCTTCAATGGTGACTTTGAAGATCCTGTACATCTCTCACAATCCTGGCGTTTAAGTGGCATTGATGCCGATTTACTCAAAATGTTGGCCAAAATATTTGATTTTCGTATTCAATTACGAATACCATGCAATAAATGTTTAAATACGGATATGAATAATGTCTGTGTAAATTGTTTAAATGAGTTAATAAATAATCAATCATCAGTTGCCATTGGTGGATTAAGTGCATCACATTTGTATCGAAACTTATTCTCAACGACTTCTGCCTATTATCAGAGCAGTTTAATATTTGTGATTCATATGGAAAGTAAAATTGGTGCAGCGACTCAATTGTTATTGCCATTTAAAAGTTTTGTTTGGTTATCATTGATCTTCTGCTGCATTTTAATTGTTATTGTTCAATGGATATGGCATGGAGAACGGAATTGTTATGATATTTATTTGGGTTCTCTCTGTGTGTTAACAACTTTATTGGGTAATCCAGTTGAGGAGAGAAGAATACCCTCAATGTATATGGTAAATTGTTTTAAATATTCACATATTTTTTTTTTTAAATATTATATCGATATATCTACATATATTCTTAATTCAGTGACTTTTATATGAATATTAGTATTATTTTCACTTAGTGATCATATTTTATATATATATTCTTGGAATAACTAAAACAGACTTTCAAAGAAATTTATTTAACTTTTAATTATTTTTCCATTTTTTCTTTTTTCGAAAGGCTCGTTTTATGATGATTATTTGGATATTCATGGCCTTGGTACTTCGAGCAGCATATCAGGGAAAATTATATGATGTATTCCGTTTGGCATATCATCCACCTTTACCAGAGGAAATAGCTGATCTCATCACTGATAATTATACATTGATTTCCCATGAATACTATGATTATTATCCACATGAATATACAAAATTAATGCAAATGGATTTTATGCATCGATTTCAACTGCTGGATGAGGGATGTGACTCACCGCATGGCGAAAGATTAACCGCTTCGGCTCTGATGGCTAATTTGGCCTATTATAATCAAAAGAATTGGAAAAAATCGCGACTAACTCATGTAAAAGAACCAATTTATCTATATCAACTTGTTATGTATTTACGAAGACATTCGATACTAAAATTTCCATTCGATCGAAAGTTAAAGCAATTAATGTCATCGGGAATTGTTGGACATATTAATCGTCTCTATGATCAATCCAAATATAGAACTCCACAAAATAATGCATATCATGAAGCCACAACCGTTCCATTGGACACTTATTGTGGCCTATTCTCAGTGAGCTCCATTCTACTATCAGCATCTGTAACGGCCTTCATATTGGAGCTACTCAGTCAAAGGATCACTTGGCTAAGATCCATTTTCGAATCATATTAAATATATTAAATTTTCAATACTTTCTATACTAAAATTTATTAAATGTTTGTTAATGTTAATAAATACTTATATATTGTTTTTTTCTAATTTGATTTTTTGTTTTGTAATTGAAATTTTCATATATAAATTCTTTTGTTATGGAGCTTTATTTGATTAAATAAACTTTGGCTAATTGGAAATGTTTTTAAAAGTTACGACCATGGCCAAAAATTCATTATGTGTTAAACATTTTATCTACAAAAAACCATAATTTCCCTTTATTTATTTATTAAATATGGGGAAAACTCTTTGAAATTGCTTTCAAATGGAAATTAAATAGCTTAAGCAAATATATTTGAGAATTTATTCTGTTTTTTTTCTTCAATACTAATTATTATTAATTAAATAATTATAATAATTAATTTAATAATTTATATTAATTATAATATAAAAGTAGTTAAAAAGTCTACAAATACAAAAGCCTTAAATACTAAAAATATTGTTTATCTTTTAATATTTTAAAATTAAACTTTTACATTTTAAATATCGAAATTTAAAACACGTTTGAAAATGAAGACTTGGAAAAATTTAATTTCAAATTGATATATTTTAAATATTAATGAAATATTAAGAAATTTATTGATAGTTCTTAACAATAATCAAAATATGCACAAATTGAAAAATAAATAATTACTACAAGTTCTCATGGGTTTTCTAGACACAATTTTAAATTGATTAGATTTAGATGTATAGATATATAGATTTGTAATCTATTAGCGCATAATATGTATATATATATACATTTATGATTTTTGTAGTCTCTGTGTTTGATTTTATGAAAGAGTAAATATCGTAAATTAATCTTACTTTATTTACTTATTATTTAACAATAATTGTATTATAATAATTAATTCGTCTTTGGGTATAATGATAGTCATCTATTGGTGATCTTTTGTTTTAAAATTTAAATAAAAGTTATGAAGCCATAGCTTAGATTACTAATTGAAGATATACCTGGAGTAATTAAGTTTAATATTCTATATATATATATAAGTATATATATATATGTATATGTTTTTTTCTCTTGAGCCTAAGTATTGGCAACTTGTAATGGATAAAAAATAAATTAAATTCAATATAGAATTTAGTGGAAAAATTGGTAAATGAAATTGGTTGTTAAACGTTAAAGCAATTAAAGTGATTTAAGTTTATGAAGAGCTAATCATTGAGTTACATTTTTGTTGTTGCAAATATTTTGCCTTGGAGGTTATTTGTTGGTATGATATGTGGCTCAAAAGAAGACAATGCGGTGATGTTGTCCTCGTTAGCCAACACGCTTATATGGCTAACAAAAAACCAGCAACAAAATGCAAAAAGAAGGCATAACAACAGCAACAGCAACAACAACAACAGAAACAACAATAACAAAGGCAAAAAGCAAATCAGAGCGGGGACAAACAACAACCAACAAGAAGTACACAAAAAACAACAACAACAACAACAACAACAACACATGTCCGACATACATAGAACGAACTCATTAGCCTACATGGCCGCATTTTCCGCCTACACATGGACACACATACAAATGCAAGAGAGAGAGAGAGAGAGAGAGAGAAAGGGGAAAGAGTTGGAGAGAGAGAGAGACCAAGGGTAGCCGAAATGAAACAGAAATGTATGTTGATGTAGGTATGCTCTGGCTAAGTTGCAATGTTCTTCTGTCCTGCCACATACATTTGTTTGCTTAAATGCCGGAAGTGTTGCGGGCCACAGAAGTTAGAACAGAAGGTGAAGGAGAGGGAGAAGGAGGAGCTGAAGCAGCAGTTGTAGTTAAAAGCACTACTCGACTCTTGGCCAAAAAATAACTGCAAGCAACAAATGTTGTCAACATTGTAGCATTCAATGTATGATATGTGTCGTTATCCAGAAACTGACTTTCCGTCTCCTTCTCCGTCTCCGCCTTCGTCTCCGTCACCGTCGCCGATTCAGTCTCCGTTACTGTCTTTTTACCCTCCGTTCATTCCTTCCGTCCGTAATTTCAGTATGTTTTCGGTGAGTCATACTAAATACCACTTTGTGCTGAATAGACATTAATTATGTCATTCAATTTGCATTATCTAGTGTTGGAAAATTATGATAATTATCAATTGACTAGCTGGAATTTCCAACAATTCAATTCAAAAGACTCAAATAAAACATTTTAAACTACTCAATGAACAAAGTTTAAATGACTCAAATAATTATCATAGCAATATGTACATAAATAATTATACGATCATGTAAATCAAAATGATTTGGCAATTAAATATAACTCTAATCTATAAAAGTTTAATGCAAATATTTATTCATAGGTGCTACAAATATCAAACACTTGTAATAAAGAATATTAAATACATATAATGGTAGAAATATTTTTTCTTTGAGAACTCATAAAATTTAATGATTAAATTTCGTTACAAAATTTCAAATACAAATTTTTCTTTCTTTTTTTTAAAGTAATTAGATAATATCTATTTAAGTTTTGCAAGTTAAATGAGACTTTTTTACCGCAAATGTTAGATGAATTTGCATTTTGTAATATAATTTATATTAATTATATTTAATTTTGTTGGTTAATTGTGTTGCTCTAGGAACAGCCCCCTCACCGAAGTTGCATGGCTATTATCATTCAACCAATGGGCATACACTTCACTCCACAATCATGCCCTGATTCAATGTTATAGCAATGGGTGGGAAGGTAGGGCTTGGGCCCGAAGGTTCCCAGTACATCAATGAGGTTGATAAGAGCTGATAACAAAGGTAAACAAAAGCGTTGGCACAATTTCCCCCATACGCTTCCCCCAGCTGGCTTTGGCGGGAAGCATTGCAATTCGTCAGTTGGCGCTGCGGCCGGAGGCGCATGCGTTTGGCCTTCGGCTGACTAAAAGCGAAGTGACTTGACAGCGGCCGCATTCCAAGTATAAGAGATGCCATCGAGAGCAGCACCCACTGGCAGAGTCTCATAAAATTGGCATTGAAAAATGTTGGGAAATTTATGCTTGAAATGGCTTAATGCTTGTCTAAAGATCAGGATCAGCATAAATTAGCATTGATTTCAAGGTAGTTGAATTTCAATAAGTTCATTTTCGAATTAAAGTGTTTGCCATTGAAGGTAATTGCCAAAATTGGCATTAATTAATCAAGTAAGCATTTATAATTTTTTTTTTAAGTGCCAAAAACCGTGACACGCTTAAAATCCATCTTTTAAATGTTGAAACTTATGAACCTTTGAACTAATTTTAGTATATGTATTTGAATTTGGGTTATTTTTAGGGATATTTTATCCCTTTGCTTTTGGTTTCTGCCATAGTTGTAATAATGTTGGTCTTTATTTATTATTTCACAAAACAAACTTATTAAAATGATTGTTTATTTGTTAAAAATGTGGAATAAATTTCTTACTTTCATTTGGATTTCTTTTTAATTTTCTCTTTGTTTTGCTTGGCAAACGTATGACCACTGAAGATATAAAATTGGTGTTAAACATTTGTTTGGTGGGTTTAAATTATCAATGATCAAGTTATTTACTCACACTGACAATTGTCTAACACTGTATTTACTAATACAATAGTAACGAATATTTGAAATACTTATTAAGATTGTCATTAACATAATGGCGGTTAAAATGTTAAAGTTAACAGAACTAAAAGATTGTCAAACACGGCCGCCGAAATCTAATGACGAACATGAATTAAAATGAAGAAACTAACTAAGAAGATACTAACTAATTTGTATTTTTTGCAAAACAAACTTTAACGGCAACTCCCACATAAGTGATTTTGCAAAAAAAAAGAATTTTATTTAAGTTATCAACTTTCCCTGAATAAAATAAAGACAAGCTTTTCCTAAATTATTTCTTCTTTAATCTGGCCAATTGGACCTATTTTTCCTTAATTGATAAACTGGAAATTTAAAAATTAAATTAGAAATGAATGATTAATTCTGGGTTACATTAATTTGGATTGTCTTTAATTGTTTTATGCATTGCTAATGAAATGCATTAAAACTATCTTTTTATGCTGTGGCTTAAAAGAAGAAGACAATGTCACAAAAAAAAGACAACAAAATATATATAAAAAATATAAAAGACTCAAACCGGTTATGAATTTATTTATGTTTGTGTTTGTGCGGTTTTTCGTTTTTCTGTCGTTTTCATATATTTTGCAGTATAAAAGGTGCTGGTATTAAAACATTATTCTCACTTGAAGAACTGCAGCTGGCAAGATGTCACCACAATTATTGAAAGTAACTTTTGTTTTAATCCATCTGATGGTTGCTGCCACTTCACTGGCAGCCAAGTTACCCGGCCATGCCTACCTGCCACCAGTACCACCAGTGGGAGATGGTTCTTATCCTACGGTAACTTCATCAAGTGTTTCTCCAGAGGATCTATTTACACGTTATGCGGTTGGTTATGTTGACTATAACTATCATTTGCCAGATGTAGTTGACGTACCAGCTTATCCCGTTGAGTTGCGAAGGCAACAGGAATATGCTTTGGATTTGCCATTCGAAAATTTATCTACATATAATAAATAAATGCATTTTCATACAAAGATGTGGTTAAATATATATATATATATGTATATATATATATGTATATATATATATGTGTGTCTCTATGTGAGCAAGAAAAAAAAATACTTGGGCAACTGGAAACTCTTTTGTCGGTGGTTGCATAACCGCAACTTAATCCCTATCCCAGACCCAGTAGTTGCCTGGTCATGTCAAAAGTTTTTCCTTCCTGCTCCCATCAAGTCACTTTGTGTGTGTATATGGGTGCGTTTATGTGTGTGTGTATGTGTGTGTGTGTGTGGTTTTAATCAAGTTTCGCCACTTAAGTTTGTGTTCAGGTGGAAAACACTCAAAAGCCGCCTGACCGAACCCAAAATCCTTGTCGTCCAACCTCTCTTTCACTTACGTTAAAGTTTCAGCATAAAGAGCGAGATACAGTCCGAGAAAAGGATAGAAAGGGATAGAGAGTGAAAGAAAGTGAGAGAGAAATAGCTCTATTCTGGTTTAACCTGTTACACATCATCTGTTCTAGGAAAAACTCTCCAGCTAACTTCTTTTGTTGTAAGTTTAAAATCAATTAAATTGAGTGCGAGCATGATTGCACAAATTGCTGATAGAAATAGATATAGATAAGCTTTATTATTTTATATACCGATACAGATACTTTGCATAAACTAATTGTTATAAATTTATTTTAAAGTGCTTAATAACGAAACTAGTTTTGGTTCAATTAAAAACAAAAAAAAAAAACAATAAAATAAAATACTATTATAGGTTATCCAATGTCTTGGTACGATTGGAAACATAAAAGAATGATTCGAAATTTATATTGGGAAACCAATTTCATCTTGTATAAGTGTATGGAAAGTTTAGTTCTTTGATAGGTTGTATATAATCTCGACTTTATATATTATTTATACTCCACATATAGTAGCTTACAGTATAACAATTAGAAAATTTACTGTGGAGTTTTTTTTTTTGTATAGAATTAGGAATATTAAAAATTTAGATGCAGGATATTCTATTAGTCTTTTGTTATTTAATATTTACTTTTTTTTTTTTTTTTGTTATATATTTACTATAAATTCATTAAATACTCATGACATGATTAAAGTTGTCCAAAGCTTTGCACATGAAAACTTGGCTGACTGACTGCAACAAGGCAAACTCAATTGTCAAATTGCCACACACACATAAGCACACACATTGTGTATGTATGTATGTATGTATGTGCGAGTTTGTTAGCTTCATTATTTGCCAAGTAAAAGTAATGAGACTTTTGTTGCCTTGTTGGGTTGCACATGAGTAAGCCAACGCTTCCTCCTTTTACTTCATTCCTTTCAGCCGCTTCCCATAACGTATCCGTTCCGTTGGCTTCGCTATTCTTCCTCTCACATTACCAATGCTCTGTCTCTCTCGCTCTACCTCTTTGTGTATGTGTGTGTGTGTGTGTGTGCGTGTGTTTGTATGTGTTTGTATGTTAGCACACTCTGTACACAAGTACAATGCATTTTGCAGTAAATACGTTTTCCCTCTTTGGAGTTTTTCGGCCTTTTGTGTATTGGACAAACAAAAGCGCAAAAACGTTGATAGACAGTGGGGCAACCGAAAAGTCATGGCACAGTGGGATAGAAACAAATCTCATACAATGCAGCGTTATTCCCTTAGTTTTTAGCATTGTTTTAGTTTCTCAATTTTTGATTTTGGCTAGCGGCCAGAAGGCGATAAGGACTGTTGTTGTTCACTCCTCCTCCTGTTCTCCGTTCCCTTTTCTTGTTTCCGGTTTCTCATTACCAATAGAAAATAAATTAATTTTCATAATAATTTTGCCCATATCTCGTCTCTTGTAACCCGCTTTCGCCGCATTGCCCTGGGTTATACGCACATACACACACACACACACACACATGCAAACTTTCAAAATAGAAAAGGGAAGAGGGATGGAGGATGTTTGGGGGGGGTGTTTGTAACTCTTTTCTGACGGAACTGGGCGCCAATAATAATAACATTGTTAACACAACGTGCGCATGTAATAAAATCGTTTATTGAATTGGCCATAAATTCTCGTTTCTACAACAGCCGCAAAGGCGCACAAAGTCAAAAAGTTGCAGTCCACAAGGGGACACAAAGAGATAGAGAGAGAGAGAGAGAGGAAGAGAGAGAGAGGAAGAGAAAGTGTGAGAGAGAAGGAGAGGCTGATGGGAGGACAGTAATAGGTGGGGAGGTGAAGCCTGTTCTGATGTATGCTCCATTGAGGGTTTTGCCTTTTGTGTGCAAAAAGTTTAGAAAGAGAGTTTACAATGAGGAGCGGGACGATGGCTAAAGGGAAGCATGCCGCTGGGCCAGAAAGATGACTTTAGAAAGTGTGTGGCAAGCAGTGATGCCCCCCTTTTTTTTTTTTAACCAAAAAAGCTGTATAAGCTAAAAGAAAAAAAAATGGAAAAAGCTAAAAAGTGTAGAAGGTAAATTCACTTAAATTTATTAAACCATATATAAGTACAAAAGTATAATTTTGTTTGTAGTTATGCCTTTCATTGGTTTTCCCCCTGTTTCTCCGTTATCAGTGTTAAGTTAATTTCAAATGTTCTGTTAAACGGTAGTGTTAGTCAACGAGTAAATAGGATTTGTCACTAATGATCGTTACTATTTAAACCAATCATCCTGAATGTTAAAAATATTTTTTTTTTCAGTTGCTAGAGTACTTGAATACTTAATTTAAAAACATCCCACGTTATCAGAAAAGTTCCAATTAATAATTACATATATAGTAATATAAGTATTATTTAATTAAACTGTTAATTTTCGTTTTTATAGTTAAAATACTAACAGCATTCCCTAAATTATTTTGATATAATTCATCATTTATATTAATTTATAGACGAAGCAATATATGTTGTATTTTATCTATAATTTCTTATAAATTTTTTACATTTTTTTCTACATTTTTTTTTTTTAATTTCCTACATTCTAATTACACTTTTCAACATAAAATTAATAAGCTAGATTTAACGGGAGGAAAGAGCTGACATGTCATCACTGGTGCAAAGAGCATAAGTAGGGGATTGGGTTTTGACATTGTGTGCCTGTGTGTAAGTGAGTGGTAGATAAGCTAATTCAAGCTTTATAAGATGAGCAAACTAATCGGCTGTTGGCAACATATATTATTTTGTCTTATTAATAGAGTAAAAAATACTTTCATTTATGGTAGATTATACCAGTTCCATGTTCTATTTGATTCAAGTCAATATTTTGTTCCTTTCCTTTCCTTATACATTTAATTAGCTAAAGCTTTGCCCCTTTCAATTTCTTTAGACTCTGTCAGAGATCCCTTGAGTAGCGAACAACACGATGGCCCATTGCACATTATGTCCATTAATTTTGCGCCAGTATTTTAACTACCAAACATAAATTGCATGTAGTGCCATTAATAAGCATAAAAGCATTCGTTCGACTCGCAAGTGTAGTGAAGCGTTGGCAACTGGTAACAGTTAAGGGAAGAAAAAGAGGGGGTAAGATGATGATTGGGCTGGGGGGTGGGGGTGGGGTTTGAGTGAGACGGCATGAAGGAAGCTTAAAACCCTTTAGGAAAGGCGGGCAAGGGCATCTTATGCCACTTGGTGCCTTTGAGCTCAAGGAGCGCGCTTAAAATGTTTTCAATGCTGTTCAATAATTTGTGGCAAGGCGACAACAACAACAACAAGAACAACAACAACAAAGTCATGAAATTGCATCCACAACGACAAGAACAACAACAACAGCAACGACAACTGACTAATGAGCATGATAAACGAGACGCCGAGAGACGCTTGAGACACTAAAGCGCTGACTAAGAAGATAACCGACAAATGCATCCAATAAGGGTAAGAGTGCTTGTCAAGGGGGGGTAGAGAGAGAGTGAGGTGGGGGTGGTGTAAACGACTATTGTTGTTTGCACAAAAAATTGCCAACTCGCACTCAATGAAGTGATGTGTAAATAGCTCTTTCAGACTATATCCCTTAAACGGAGGCAAACCCAGGCAAAAGCCATCATCATTGCCATTCCTCCTGCTAATTATGTATCCATAAGCAATGCAGGCGAATATATGTGAAAATACCTGTAAAAAGTAAAGAATTTTATCCCAAACACAATGGAGAAATACCAGACACAGTGCAGGAAGCATAATCGATGTATGTATGTAGCCAGGTAACAAGTCAGTCAGTTGGTCAGTCAGTCTTTATATTCAGCTCTCTCTCTCTTTCTCTCTCTCTCTCTCTCTCTCTGTGTCTGTACTCTTGCCATGTGTTTGCCCATATAACAATGGAAAAGTCTTAAAAAATTTACTTAAGAGGAAACGTAGGGGAAATTATATGGTAACAATGAATATCATAAATACAGATATGTAAATTGCTACAAAGATATTTTCAACATTATAGACATCTCTCGATAAAATGTCTTCTATAAAATAAAATGAAATATTTATATACATATTTATAATCCTTTAGTGTGGAGTTATTTATTTTCATTTAGATTAAATTTTGAAATAGTTTTTTTTTTTTTTTTTAATATTCTAACTCAACTGTCGAATCAATTACTTAAGTCAATTTAATCATCATTATCTGCTTGGATCCATTTCACTTTATATTTAATATGTTAAACTGTGAGACGACAAGGATAACGCATAAAAGTGCCGCATGCCAAGGATGTGGAACAGCATTCAAGCTAGCTCTAGGCTCATATGGGAGGCGCAGTTCATAAAAAAAAAAAAAAAAAAAAAAAAAAAAAAAAATGAAGAAGGAATTCATTCCAGTGAAGAGGGTAGCAAAGGATGAGGAGAGGGGGTGGAGAGGGGGCGGGGAGAGAGAGGTATGTAGTTAGTTGATAGGATAGCATAGGATAGGACACAAAGCAAGTGCACAAAACTGAAAACTGTAGCCAAGCACTTTTTGATTTATGAAAGAGTCAAGGAGGAGAAAGGAGGCATGGATCCAAAAGGACCAAGGACCGACAACCAAGGACCTAGGCACGAGCGGTGCAGTTCGTTCGGAAGTGTAGACAATTTGTTAGAATTTATACTAAAATAAAAAAAAAAAAATGAAAAAAAAAAACGAAAAGAAAAATAGGTAAAAGAATACTAGGAAAGAAAAAAAGAAAGGGAGGCAGGCAAGCAGGCAGGCCGCCACTTTGGCTAAGAGGGCAGCATAGCACAGTATAGAAGGTCCTTTTTAGCCTCACTCCCTCACCCTCACCCTTGCCCGTTCCGTATATAAAACATGAGTGGCATTTTATTTTAAAGCAGCTCAAACAAATGCTTTAGCTTTTGTGTAAAGTTGAAACTAATGATTTTCACTTAGCAAAAGAAGCAGCAGCAAACCTAAAAAGGAGCAGGACAGGACGACGAAAAGGCGCACATATAGTAAAGAGAGAGAGATAGAGAGAGAGATAGAGAGAGAGAGAGAGAGAGACACACACACATATATGTCCTCTGTGCAGAGATTTACATGACATAATGTCATTCTTGTTGTTGCTGTGGTTTTTGCTTCGCTTCTGTTGTCTGTTTTTATGACGTCAATTATGTTTATGAGTGTCTAAACAAAAAGTCATATAAAGCCTTCATCGTTCCCACATTGTCCTTCCTTTTGGCCTGGCATTTGGATAAGCAGTAACAACAAAATCTCCACCAACTTTCATCCAACTTACCATCCATCCAACCATCCATCCATCCATCCATCCATCCGTCCAACCATTCTCTCCTTTGCCAGAGCATAGTTTTGAGTTTAAGTGAATTTATTACCATAAGCAAAAATTTTATTTAAGATGTCAAATGCACGTGAAGTCCTTTTTAGGAAAACTGTCATATAGTCTCTCCTATGTCCCATGATGTTTGTTGCTGCTCCTGCTGCTGTTGCTGCAACTGACGTTCCATCAAGACCCAAGTGATTGCAGTTCAAGTTCATTATGAATATTCATATTATAATTTTAAAGTAAGTGTAAAGAAATATTGGGCAATATTTCGTTTAAAATCGGGAATGCATTCATCCATATTTGAAGAAGGTTTTTTTTGGGATTTGCTTTTAGAACATTTGCTTATAGATCATCTTTACATTGGCATATATGTATATATATGTGTGTGTTTTGCCGCTAGGTGGCGATAGCAAAAGAATGGAAAATTTTATTGCTCTTGGCTAATATCTTCAATTTGATTAACTTTTTCTTCTTTTTTGGCTAACATGACTTTTTGCTCGAAATTTTTGCCCTTCGAGGACACGCCTATAAGCCCAAGTTATTTTAGTTGGCGAAAAGAATGAAATAAAGGTTCAAGAAAAAAAAAATGAGAGAATGAGATAGAGATAGAGATAGAGATAGAGAGACAGAGAGACTGGCAAAAAGCTAGTGAAAAAGGGCTCCTACAATTTCCGCATGTCAACTGCACTTTGCATGAGTGCATCCCACAGTACCACATATACACACTTACACACACACACCTACACATGCAGAACTCTGACTGGGTTGTGTTGTGCTTTTGCCCACCTAACCAACTAACCAACCAACCAACCAACCAACCAACCTACTAACCATCCTCATCCTCCCAACCCTCATCATCATCATCATCATCATCATCATCATCCGGTTCTAGTCCGTGTTTTTCTATTATTTTTTTTTTTCTCGTGGCATTTCCACTTGATTTGCAAAACTCAACTCAACAACAGGGATATGTGCGGGAAGGGGTGGTGTAGGGGGGGGTGTATGAAAGGTTATAGGGTATAGGGTAACACCAACAACAAAACCACATTTGACTGACTGAGTGACTGCCATGGCCAAAAGCCCGTACCCATACACCCTCTCTCATCTACATTTCATTTCTACCTCTCTCTTTCTCTCTCTCTCTCTCTCTCTCTCTCTCTCTCTTGGGCCTGGTTCACAGTTGATTTATATGCACGTCGATTCGACGTAATTGAAGACGTGATCGAAATTCAAATTTTTGACTTTGCTTTTTGCATTGAGTGAATGAGATAGCAATAGCATATAGATAGAGATAGACAAAGAGAAGAAAATAGAGAATTATAAGTATGGGAAAATACTAACATATAGAGGTTTTCTATATCCTAGTCTACTTTAAGTGTGTGTGTGTGTGTGTGTTCTTTTTTTTCTTCCATATTTACAATTAGAATAATATTGGTTAGTGAATTTTTTTTAAAAAGATAGTGCATTCCATAGTCTATTTGTTTGTGTATATGTATATATATATAGATATACATACATATATGTATATATAATCTGTTTATCATCTAGTAGTACATGTTTTTGCTCCCTCTCACTTATACAATTCGAATAGCATTTTCAGCAATTCAAAAAACTTTGTTAAATCAGCCATGAAAACGGATTGTCGTATCTTTCTGTCTCTTCTTTTCCTATCCCATTGTTCCACTGATTCATCTTCTCTTTCGCTCTTTCCCACTCTTCTCGCTCTCTCTTTCGTACAATGTCTATGCATTTTGCATTTCTTTTGCTCATTTTATGGACTACTGACTAGATGACTGACTCTGTCTGTCTGCCTGTCTGTTTGACTGACTGAGTGAATGACTGACTGACTGAGTGAATGACTGACGTGGGCCTGACAATACGTGACCTGATGTCATGTTGAACAGTTTTCAATAATAATATATACCATGGCCATACCATCTAAGGTAAATGCAAAGTCAGGGATCCCAGATATGGATCCTTTTGCTTATTAACCTCAACCTGTTTAGGTGTTAACCAGTTTTCTTTTACTCTGTCGTCTCCTTTTTTTTTTGCCCTCTCTTTTGCTGCTGGGGATTATGTCTACAAGCGTTAACTTCCACACCTGTCGCATTGGAGTGAAGTGGATCACTCACACTCCACATCCACATCCACATCCACATCCACATCCACATCCATAACCATACCCATGGCCATACCATTCCAGATGCTAATGGCTGTGTTGTCGACACTTCAGACATTTGCTGGCATTTTGTGATGTCACCCGTTGCTGATGTTTGTTTTTGTTACCTGTTATTGGGCTAAGGAGCTTTTCAGTTACCTGATGTACCTTCGCTTATCCTGTAGGCGGAAGTCTCAGTGATGAGTAGGGCACCTGTCATTGTCACTGTCACAGTTACTGTCACAGTTACTGTCACAGTTAACTGTGAAATGATTGAAATCACATTGAAAACGGTTTTATAAAGATTTCAACAGATAAAAGTTTACCACATTCCAATTATCTCTGATGTCGGATTTCGGTATATATTTCCTTTAATTTTCACTTTAAATTTGTTCCATTTTAAACTTATTCCGATATAGGGTAAGAATCTAGGGATTTCAAAATTTAAATGTGAATCTTTTGAACGGCTTAAAAATGTTTTATCTTATTTAACTTTCTGGATTGTTTTCGATATTAACAGTGGTAAATTTTAATCAATTTTATTATTATAATTATATATAATTCATATACCAAACCAACACCCCCCCCTTCCCCTTTGAGAAAGCATAATAAAATAAAAGATATTCATTAATTATATAAATTTATGTTTCTATTTATCAAATAATTTGCAAAAATAATAATAATAATAATAAATATAATAATGAATTGAGTTTGCTTAATAAATTAAAGTTCTTTTTAGGTTTAATCCTATGTTAGCCTCTGATCGATTATGAATATATACTCTTTTTACCGTAAATTCCCATAATTCGAAATTGTAAGGGAATAACTTTTGTTCACGAATTCATTTTGAATTATTCTAAAAGTTTTCTTTTTTTTTTTTTTTAATAATTTTATATCTGTTTATGGTTAAGTGAGGGTCAAATCATCGGGATCGGGATTATACTGTTCATACATATAATAATTGAATTTTCATTACAAATTAAACTAAAACTTAAGAAAGTTAATTTCTCTAAAACGTTTCAAAGGCATTTCAAAATTTAACATTATAATTTGTTTAGATAGTTTTATTATATATAGTTCGACTATAAGGTTATAATAATGAAATCGCATATGTATATATACATATATATATATATATATATACATATATATGTAAGTACTTCACCAATTTCTATGCCATATATGATGGGTGTTAGCCTTTTATCATTTGTCCAGGGTGGGAATGTGTTGCCTTTTTGAGACTTGTCTGTCTCTCTGTTTGTGTTTGCCTGTGCGTGTGTGTGTGTTGTGTGTGTGTGCCTGTTGTGCTTTTGTCTTATGTTACGTTTGTGTTAATATTTACATAATTGTGGTTAAAAGTAGCTTTTAAGATGTTTTTAACTGACATGCGGGAATATGGGGAAGAAAAAGCCATTTTTGCCAGTTTGCCAGCTTGTCTGTTAGCCTGTTTTGTCAGCCTGTTTTGCTTTGTTTCAGCCTTTGTTTCTATTTTCCACTTCATCCCCCTCCCCCTCCCCTTAGCATCTGGTCTATCCTTCCCTTCCTCCCTCTATGTTTGCCATTTGGACTGCATTTAATGGGACGACATGGCTATGGCTGACAAATGTTAAAAGGCGTTTTAATGGCTTGACATTTTAATAAAGAGATGAGATCCTTTTGTTTCCATCTCTCTCTGTCTCTGTCTCTCTCTCTCTCTCTCTCTCTGTCTCTCTCTTTTCCTCTATGTCTCTCTTACACACACACACATACGAGTTCTACTTTTCTCTGTTCTTCAAAATCGTGTAGAAGCTAAAAGGAGCAGGAATAGGATATAGAGGGGGGGGGGTGCCCACAACTTTAGACATTTCGAAATTTCAGTTTGTTTTGGCCAAACACACTCACACACACACACACTCTCACACACACATACAAAGAAGTAGAAGTTTTTTTTTCTCTTTATTTACACACAGAGGAAATGTTAAAAATATTTCTGGCAAACCTCAAACATTTCATTTTGCATTTTTCGCCTATATTTCGCCTTCCATTATCCATCCCTCTGCCCCTACACCCCCTCACCCCCTCGTCCCCTCGTCCCCTCATCAGCAACCATACCACCACGCATCACTCACTTCTGCTAGAAAATGTTATTTTTGCTGAATTTGTTGCAAAAATTGTTGGTTTTTCAAAAAATATTGAGGAGTAAAGTTCTAGCCACAGGCAAGAGAGAAAGAGAGAGAGAGAGAGAGCGAGAGCGAGAGCGAGACAGAGACAGCCAGCCAGCTAAACGGTGTGGTAACAGGGAAGACGGTTTCGGTCTATACTGTGGGTTGGGGGAGGAGGAGGGGAGGTGTTGTACATGTTCCCCATGTTTAGTTAGCTATTTTTTTTGTTGGCTGATTTTCTTTCCCTTCGGCCCCCTTATTCATACCCTTATTCACATAGTTCTTTTCAATCTCCCTTTAATTCGTTTTGTGAACAAAACGTTTACGCAAGTGGGCGGCGTATATGTGGGTGTGGCTCGTTATGTGCCTCAATACTTGTTCGTAGCCACCAAACCAAACAACAACAACAACAACAATAAGAACTGAAAAATTTGAAAACTTTTTTCCCTTTTTTTTTTTTCTGTTTGCATTCATGTTGTGTGATGTGGTGGGCGGTTGTGAATGGTTAGGAGGGGGAGTAGAGATCGCTAACTTTGAATATTTGTGGATATGGAAAAGTTTGTGGGGGGAGGGAAACGATAATGGATAAAAATGGAATGCATAAGCGTTTTACAAATGTTTTGATTTTTTACTTAAAATGAATGATAATTAGCTGTAATTAAATTATTAAATGTAAAAGTAGCTGATTATTTGGCAGTGTTGCCAGATCAATAAAATGTTAGATAAGTTTCAGTTCATTTTGCTGTCAAAAAAAAAGAACTTGATAACTTTATAAGTGCTTCAAATCTTCCAATATATGTATGTATATATATATATATATATATTTAAAAAGAAAATGAATCGTATAAACCGATTTCCGTGGTTAGTGATTGGTGCATTAGTTCTCATGTTGGTAATCAGCGTGTGGTGTAAGAAAATATATTGTCCCTAACTGAAGGATAAAATGATTTTAATCTTGATCCTTATATGTATATAGCGTTTCCACCTGGCAATAAAAAAACCAAAATAGGAATACATTTGCACGATATGGAAGTTATGGATGATAGTTCCGGAACGCTAATCCCAGTGAAGATATCTTTTCCATTTCATCACAAGCAACAGAAGCAACAAGAAATCCAATTTCGACACCAAAAGGATCAGTTCGTTAATAGGACCAAAAATGATAGTGAGTACCAGATGAAATTAACTTATGATCATCAGATTCTTGATAGAAATAATAATTAAATATTTAACAATTAATCTTTATTTAACATCATCATTTATTTATAAATTTTTCCTTTACAGCCTTGAATCATTTCGATGGTAGATCCCCTTTGGATTTAAGAATTGAGTTTTCCAGTGATGAATCAAATCCTTATATTGAGAATGTACGTCATCGTTATGAGTTTCTAGCTGGTGGTTACGAGGATATTGTGCGTTAGTAGTTTAACAATCTCAGAACTTTTAGTTTTATATTTTGTTACATACAATAGAAATATAATATTATTCAGTTGGTAACCATATTAAAAATAATTCAATATTAATTTCTTTTAATAGAGAAATGTATATTATATAATCACATCTTTGATCCGTATTTATTATTATTTAATATAAGAGAGAGAGACCAAAGAGAAAAGACTAACTTATTTAATTTAGGTTTATTTGCAGTTAACTTTAATATTGGAAAATTTCTAAAAATGTATTTTATCATTAATTTGCCACTTGTAAATATATTGACTGTCTTCATTTCCTTTGCTGGCATGTCAAAGTTGAAATTGAAATTGAATTTCATTTCTCCACAAGGACAATACAGTTTATTCAGTTGCAGATACTTAATTATCTTGTCAGGGCAGCCTCAGGGTGTTTAACTCAATTCTTTTATTTTATTTACTTTAATGCAAATATTGATCAATATAAAACAAAATTGCAGGCTGCAAATTTAAATAACAAAAATGAAGATTATATACATAATAAATATATATATATATAAATACAGACTACATATATATATTCACATTTATCGGCTATACATATTGGATCGAATTGCCTGGAGTCGACAATTTATAGCAATTATCGACTATTAAAGAGTTGCAAAACTTTTATCCTAGGTTTTCCAATATGGATTGGGTATTGGGTATTCAAGCTAGTGTTAGACTCGAAGTTGGTATTGAAATTTGTGTTGGTCTTGGTATTGGTGTTGGTATTGGAGTTGGAGTTGGAGTCAGTGCCAGCAGCTGGCACGATAAATGTAATCAAATTTAATTTCAGCAAATTGCTTTTGAATTACGCGACCTTCGACGTTCGCTTCGGCGCCGCTGAAGCGCAAAAAGAGTTGAAAATTGTTGTTAAAATAATAATAACTTTTGTGTTTGCCAGAGAAACCGGAGAACAATTGCCACAATAACAACAGCAATTTGCGCTTGAAATGATGAAAAACAAATGGAAAGCAAAAGAATCATTTGCGAAAGGAGTTGGAGTTGGTTGGGAGTTGTTGGAGTTAGCGGAAGGAAAAATGAATGTTGCCCTCCATCAAAATGATTCATTTTGCCACAGATTAACAGACACTACAACATAGAGGTTAGATTTCAGTGTGCATAGTAAGATGGATATAGATAAGTATTAATAAATCAATTAAATTTAATGAAAGCACAAAAGTTACAGATTTCAATACGATTCTCCAAAGATTTATCATTAAATTAAACATTAACATTTTCCTAATGAATGTTATTACACAAATTAAATGCTTAACTGTTAAGTTTTGTTTTAGATACAATATGATTAATAAGCAATATGTTTTTTAATCAATTAAATGTTATTTGTTTAGCTAGTGTAGCCGGTTTAAACTCTAACGATTATTTGAGAAATGCCCATGTACATATTTGTTAACTAACACTAGAACTTAACAGAATTAAAATCTTAACAGGTGCTAGCACTTGTTAAGAGTTAACATAGATAACGGAGAATAAAGAGCTATTCAAAAAGCAACCATCACATAGCGAAGATATAAATAAAAGTGAAAAAGACAGTACGAGCATAAATTAATAAATATCTAAAACTATCTACTACACTAGTGATTGCAATAAATAATTACATAAACCTATTTACTATACTAGTTTTATAAGATATAGAATGAATAGATTTGGCAATAAAGCATCGGAACGTTCTGTGTTTAGAGTCTTAACGAAAACCGATTTTGGAAACATTCTTTATATATGGATAATGCCGGATCGAAATCACACTTTCCAAAATACTTTTATCATATGTAAATGAATGAAAAATTAATAAATGGAATATTTTCAATCTTCTTTATAAAAATCTGTATAGTTTAGTTACTTCTCATAATATTTCTACTTTTACTATTACATTCTTACTATTTACAACTAGTAAATTGTTTTTTTTTTGTATGCTTTGTTATTCAAATAGATTTCTGTTATGTTTATATCACGTATACGACATGTTCTTCAATGAAGTCTTAAAACATGTTAGTTTTCTTGTCAGTTGTGATAACATTATGATATTCGATTAAGTATACGACAAGTACATATACATATAAGTATAATAAACAGATGTGCGTTTGTGTGTTTGCTTATATGTAGATAATTATCTAAATCACGTAGACAGCTTTCGCTTTTGACTTGCCCTGCTTTTGTCGGGTGGCAAAAATGGCAACAAAGTGTTAACACACGCGACACACCTGCAATAATGATGATGGCGTTTTTTATGGGTTGTGGCTTGGTGGCATTGTGTGTGTGTGTGTGTGTGAGAGAGAGAGAGAGAGAGAGAGTGATGGTGTGTTAGTGCTGGGTCTGGTAAAAGGGGGGTCGTTGTTGAGGAGTGTGTTTGGATTTTGGTTTAGGTTTAGGTTTAGAATTGGGTTCGGGCTTGGGTTTGGGTCTCTGTGTCTGCCCTTTCTATCACCCAGTTTATAGAAACACATGCACATGACAGCGATTACGTAACGCGGCAAGTGCCATCAATCATATTTAAACGGAAGAGCACGAACTGCCGTCGTGCAGCAAACACTTCATTCACCAAGATAAATGACGACTCCTCCAAGTCTATTTAAGTGAAACATTTACTTTCTTGTTGTATTTGTTTTTCTGTTTTTCTTAATTTTTTTTTTGGATTTTTTTTATTTTATAACATTTGGGTTTCTCTTTTCTTTTTGGTTAACTAGCCTAACGAAACGAAAAATAATAATTACATGAGATTTTTCTCTTTGGTTCTTATGTGGGATTTACAGTGGACTGGAATTGCAAAACGAAGTGGAGAACAAAAAAAAAAAAAGAAAAATAAAACACACACACAGACAGACACACGAAATGAAGGGTACTGTTGATTGCCTGGCACGCGTTCTGGCATAGGGCAAAGAGAAGGGTCAAGGGAATGGAGGGAAATTGTGGGATGGGATACAGAGAGCGCTCATCTTGATAGTGGGCACCAGATTAAGCATTCTAGTGGGATAGAAAGAGAGCGTGGCAAAGTGAAACAGGGGCAGGACTTCAACGTGCGGCCAAGTAATGAAAGAAAAATATCGTAAAAGCTGCAGATGAAGCACTAGGATTACGAAAGGATTCGTTTCTAACGAGATTGACAACGAACCGCAATACCAATCCCTGCTGCTCCTATGAATGTCCACGCGTTTCTCTGTCTATCACACATAGATATATGTATGTGTCTGTGTAAGAGTATACCATCGGGTGCTGCGTTTTCGGTTTCATCTATGATACAATCAATTTTGTGTCATAGAAAATATATTCAAATCAAGTTGTAGACTGTAGAATATGTTGTAGAATATGACTATTTCAGTTTGTTTTAGCTATGGTAGATAGTCTTTATGTGTATTTAGGTGTATCATATGCAATATATATATATTTATATTATAAAGGTACCACAGTATTTTCATATTTTACTTAAATGTCTCTTTGTGTTGAAGATCGCTCTTATATGGATCTTATTTCTCTGTTATTCGAGTTAGCTTAAATCCTTATTATCCAGCTTGGTTCTAAATTCTGTTAAATGCTACTATTTAAACCAATATTTCTGCCACAAAGCATAAAAATCTATGAGCAGAAATTGCCCCGAAATGTATGCTATAAAAGTTTATATTCTTTTAAATTTTTATATTTATATAGAAAGAACCGAGAACTTCTCTAGGTAAATTTCTTTTCTATATAATCAAAGAAGTTATTTGGATAAGCTCAAGATTATATTTCGAATCAGCTAAATTGCTAAATTATTATTAAATTTATATTAAGACTTAAGAATTTATTGTCGTGATTTGTGACATTTAATTTTATTCAATCATTTGTATATCGTTATTTGTTTCATATCTTTGCCTTTATTGAATATGGTAGAGCATACAACTATTAACTTATTCCAATTCATCTCATTGGTCTCGCATTCTGCAAATAAAGCAAGTATTTGCCCAATAAAACTAAAACGTAGGATTTAATTTTGCAAAATAAACACAAAAAACAAAAGGAATAACAAATAGAAAATAGCAAAATGTTTAAGCAGATGGGATAGATGGATATCTTTATACTAAACATACAAATATATGTATATAAATATACATCCATACATATACATATATATAGGACTATATTGCCTTCAAAATCACAAAAAAAAAAAGTATACAAAAATAAAAGAAGAAACGAAAGAGTGGGAAAAACAGAAGATAACTAAAATAGAAAATGAACTGAAATTCATTATTCATTTGCCAGGCAACGAAATAAAATAGAAATAGAAAATGCAAATAATACAAATATACAACAAAGTGTGTTGCTGTGTGGGTGTTGTTTATGTGAGTGGGTGGGTTTATGGTGTATTTAGGGTGGTAGTCTAGGGTGTTATTGGGTTGGTAGAGTTTTGTGGTGTTCAAAATCGTTCCTTGAGTTTTGCTTTGCTTTATTGTTGTTTGGTAAAAAAGTTTTCTAATTAAAACAACAACTGACAACGCAAATTGTCAACACACACAGAGAAAAGAGAGAGGAAGAGAGAGAGAGAGAGAGAGAGAGAGAGAGAGAGAGTCACAGAGAGACAGACAGACAGACAGACAGAGAGATAAAGAGAAAGTCAGAGATATATTTGCCAACTGCAAAATGCTTTGTTCGACAACTTCCCCTCTGCAGCCGCTGGGTTACAACAGGCTGCCCTTGGCTTTGATATTGCCGCTAAGTAAGGAAGAGGGACAGGGGCAGGTCAGCTCTTGTTATTTGTAGTTGTTAGATTAGTTTGACTTTTTTACCTAGTCTTTCTCTCTCACCCTCTCTCTCTTGCCATATATCTCTGTGATATTTTGCAATTTTCGCTTGTCAAAATGTAAATGTGCAACGAAGCGATGCCACAGCAGCAGCAGCAGCAGCAGCAACAGCAACAGCAGCAGCAGCAGCAGCAGCAGCAGCAGCAGCAGCAACTGTGCCACTAGCAGCAGCTGCAACAGCGGCAACAACGAGCTGCAAAATTGTTAGTTGATGATGATGGGAAATGAAAAGGATCAAGCGCAATTGTTTGCCTCCAAATTACCCAAAAAAGGAAAAAGAAAAAAACACAAAAATAACAATTCGAACAATTCAAACAATTCGAAACAGATATTAAAAGTCCAAAAGAAATAGATTAATTAGCCAAATTGGCTCTTAGCCGGTAGGAAAACAATATTGAAATTTGGCCAATTGTTTACAAGATTCTTATGTATATATATTAATCTGATTTTTATTTTCTATCTATCTAGTTCACCCTTACAAGTGTTAAAATAAAAATGTTGAAACAGAACATTTTCATTATCTTTGTTTAACAAAATGATCTAATATCAAAATTTTATTTATCTACACGGAAATATAAAAATCTTTGTATATATATAGGAATAGTTTCTAATTAAAGGCTATGATATTATTATGTCTTCAATATTCTTTAGATAATTTCACTAAAAATGGAAAAATCTTCTCCAGATAAGATCTTAGATATGAACATGGCTAAAGCTTTAAATATGGCCAATATCTCAATATAAGCATTATTCGTTGACCCACTGTAAATCTAACTATAGCCGATTTATCTGTATATATGGAATCTATAAAATTTAAGGTGGCTTTAAATTCAGTGATAAGGATATGCGAATGCCGTTAGGGATGAGGACAAGGACGATTTATAAATAAACAAGGTAAAGCAATGGAATGCATATTTACGCATTAATCAATGAGGCAAACGTTTGGAAAAAAGAAGCAGAAGAAGAAGAAGAAGAAGAAAAAAATGAAAAGGAATAAGAAATAGAATAAACAGGAATAGCCAAACAGGTAGACAGACATATCTACATATATTTCGGGATGCTTAGCTATGTTTTGGTCGTTGCCCTGACTCATTCATGTGGAAATCTGGGTAGACATAAAAAAAAAAAAAAAACAGAACAAAGTCCAAAGGAGTAGGAGTAGGTGGTGATGGCGCGTGGCGCCGCAGGATATGGATGAGAACCATAATACATACTTGTATGTAAGTCACTGACTTCAACAAGGAATAGGACGTCGCGTCGACGAGAATGAGAAGGACTTTAACATCGACTTTGACTTCGATTCGAATAGAGGGTGCATAATAATTGCGTCTCAAGACGCAGACGACGAACCGTTGACGTCCATAAACCAAATCAATTCGCTGTAGCTGTAACATTTTCCCATTTTTCCCCATTTTCTTTTCTTTATTTTATTTTATTTTTTTTTCTTTTTTTTTTTTTGCCGCAGCTTTTCTGTTTTCCTGCTTATTTCAGCAAATTGAACGCCTCGAGGGCCGAGGGGTAAATAAGGGAGAAGGGGCGATTCGAGTACATGGATATTGACAGGACATATAAATAAATTATTAGCAAAATAAATGTTAAGCGCTATGGGCGTGATAATGGCGCCATCTAGCGGCTGTTATGATAAGAAGATTACATAGAGTAAACATTTTGGTTTCCCCTACCCTCAATCACTTAAACAAATATCGGAATTTGTCTATATAATGAAGAGATATACCATTCAAATGAATAGCTAAGTTAATCGTACAATTCGGCTTACTATGTATATATGTACATATATATATATATATATATGTATATATACTTGTATAACTTTATCTTAATTGAAGTAACATGAAATTTTAGGAAAATCATAAAAAGAGAGAAAACCTTTTTCATTTTCATTTTCATTTTCTTTTCGTTTTGTTGGTTAGCAAATTAAAAAACGCCTTGGGCCAAAAAGGGGCGTGTCATGTGCATATTTACATACTGGGGGTTAAAAACGAACAAACACACATTTTTATTTTTCCTTTTTGGAATAAACTGATGCATATCACATGAAGAGATGATGGCGACGATGATGAGAATGATAATGATAAAGTCACAAAATTTGCATGCGATGCATAACAATGCCGCGTGGAATGGGAACCCATCCCCAGTCCATTCCAGTAGAAGTTTGCTAAACGTTAAACGAAGTTTGACTAGCTAACTGACTGTCTGTCATCACTGACTCAAAGGCTGAATGACTGACCTAACGACTAACTGACTGACTGACAGTCTGTCCAAAATGCGTGAGTGAGAGTCAGTTATGCAGGCAGGCAAAACTTGATGATGACAAAAAGTTTTTTAACCAAATTAGCATCTTGCCAGACAGTTTCCTACTCCAGATCCTGCTCCTGCTGCTACTACTGATTCTGCCCCTGTTCCTGGTATTGCTACTGCTCCAACTCATACTCATCCCCTTTTCTGGTCATGCTAGTCGCTCTTTCTCATCTTTATCCTTATGCTTGTCCTGCTCTTAGAGAGATTTCCATATGTATTGTTATCCAGGCTGCCCATTTGTTTGTTGTTTTAATTAGAAAACTTGCCGACAGTCGTTGTCGTTGTCGTCGAATCTTGCCTGCCAGAATTAATGAATTTGTCCTATGCCAATGTCTTTGCATTGCCACCAACTAACCATCTGGGTTAAGCCATAAAAATGCGTCCAACCAGCAAATTGGCAATATATATACATACTCTAATATATATATATACATATATATATATATAACTTTTTTCTTTTGTGCATAATCCATTTTAGCGCATTTCACACCATTCACAATCCCCCCCCCCCCCACCACTCACCATTCTTGTGTGGAGTGTAATCTTTGCCAATGCCAATGGAATTTATGTTGATTTACTTGTAGCGCCATTCAGTTGCCATTTAATTGCAAGATTCAAGTGCTGCGGCATCTTTTTCTTTCCATTGTTCCCTTTTGCTTTCATTTTGGCCATAATTAATGACACTAACATAAATCTTGGCTAAAATGTTGCCACTTTTTGGGGCATATTAGTTGCCAAGTTTATTAAATAAAAAACTTTAACTACAATTTGGTAATAACTTTCATATTGGAATTTAAAATGAAAGCATTAGAGGATTCTTAAACTGGGATTGTTTTTTTTGATATATTGGAAAATTGTAGAAACAAAATCATTTTCCAAAATTCAGATTGAAAATCATTTGAAATATATTTTGAAATTATATAATTTTAACCTTGAATGGTTATAATGATATATTGTAAATTCTATTCATTTTAGCAAGATTCATTTAAATATTAATCCGATTCTTATCTATCTGAGAAACGATTTGAGATATTTCAAATCTGTTTACGTTTCGTTATAATATATATATATAAATATATATATGTATATCTTTTAACTGTCGTGGAATTCAATTTTTAATATTTTATTTTTAAGCGACTTAATTTTAGGTCAACTCATTTTTGTAGTGTTGTATAACGTCATTTTGTTGTACATGTATTTACATTTCCAATACTGCCGTCTCTGTCTCTCTTTCTCTTTGTTAAGAATTTCTGGACTTAATTAAATATCATCATTAATTTGCTACTTAAAGGCATTTTACTTTTACAACTGTTTATGGTTTAATTTTTCATTTACATTATTAAGGGTATTTTGTTAGTCTTAGTTGGTATACTTTCCATTTTCCATTCCATTTTCTATCCCCATTGGGGTCATTCCTTTATAATGAGCACTTTCCTTCTGCAATTTTCGGCCACTACATTTGTTCCTTCTTCAGTTTTATTTTTTTTTTTTCATTTTATACATCTTTTTTTTCGCGTCAAACACTTTCGCTTTTAATTAACGACAGCTCGCACATCCCGCACAGAGAAAATTAATGTTTGCTGTCATGTTTGCCAAAAAAAAAAAAAAAAAAAAAAAAAACAGAGAAAAGAATGTGGAGTACTTTACACAAATGACAAATGTTGTCCATGCACACACAACGATGAAGAGTGAGGAGGGAGAGGAGTGCAGAGAGGTGGCGGGGTCATACAAGTGGCAGTTTATTAAGTTTAACAAACCTTCCGGTCACCCTTTTTTTTTTTTTTTTTTTTTTGTTCTTTGTTCTTTGTTTTTCTGTATGTGGCCCAAAGGGATATTTGGTCTGGCCTTGGGACTTGGTACTGGACTGGATGGACTTGGTTGCCACTTTATTAAAATCAAACTTAATGCTCAAGCAAATTAATTTTGCTTGGCCCAAGTAAACATTTAATCTTTGGCTAAATAGTTGTGTGTGTGTGTGTGTGTGTAAGTGGGGGGGGTGGAAGATTGAAAGAGACAGCAGACAGCTGTCAACTGGGGTAAAAGACAAAGAAATCCAAAGAATTGTATTCAAATGGAAAGGGAAACCAACGGAAGTGAGGTGGCCCAAAAGAAAACGAAACGAAACAAAACGAATTCCTACTCCTGGTTGGTTGCCCTTTTGTATTTTCGTATAGTAGTAGGTATTATTATTTTAATAAACCAAAAATGTGAGTGTGACATTTCACCTTTTGCGTTCTTTCGTGTCGGGTGTTTTGTCCTTTCTAGTTTTTTTTTGCTTCTTCTTTATTCTTTTGCAAGTTGACCCAAACCCACTCGGCTTGATGAGGGTCATCATGCCGTTTCTTAAAGCTTCTCCACCAATGGAAATGCTAAATACTAAGAAAAAAAAATATATATATGTAGGTATATATATATATATATCTAAAAAAATAAATGTAAAAAAAAAAAACATAAAGAGTGAGAGAGGAAAGAAAGAAAAAGTAAAACCAAAACCGAATTCGAAGGCAAAAGCATTTCATTAAAAACTTCCAGGCTATTAAGCAAAACTTTGTGCAGCATTTTGCCAAACTGTGTGATAAGTATCTGAACAAAAATGCAAAGCTGCCAAAGGACGCGGACGCGGACGCGGAGGAGGACGAGGACGACGCGAATCCGGACAACACAAACGGAGAGGAAAACGAAGACGATGACATAGACAGAGAAGCAGATGCAGAAGTAAAACGATGACGATGACGATGACGACTAGAAAAACGACAGCTGATGAAAATCGCGCTAGCTTTCCTTAGCTGGCTTGCTCCTTCTTCTATACAACAAATCACAATTTTCACCGCAAATTGCTGTCGGGTAGAAAAGAAGTTTAAACATTTGGCCAAGGGAAATGATGGAGAGAAACTTGGCACAGGCGACTCACTGGTGGCAAACAAATAATAAAAAACAATTGAATTGGAGTTGCTGGCTGGCCGTGCCTGGCGTGACAAGAGTGCAGGCACTATGACAGCTGGCGGTTTGAATGGGTGGTTGTGGATCAAAAAACCGCATCAAATGCGTGAATCAAGTAGCACCATCATCACACCATTTACTCCAATACCAATACCAATGCCAACAACTATAGCTTCAGTAATTCCAAGTGAAGTAAACAAATATTATCCATCAAGAAGTATTACTTGAATATGGATTACTCTTTCGAATCTCTTATCGAAATGAATTAAAAGATTAAAAAATAAAACCAAATTCATAAAAAAATACAGGAAAAATTGTTGGTATTCTAATGTAAAATATCTTTTTATAATTAAATTTAATTAATAACTCTATGTAATACTTATTAATTTCAAATATTTCATAAATTCTTTTTAATCTCAAGTGCAGTGTATCCTTTTTTTTTTAGCAATGAAATAGCATAATAATGTTTTTTTTTTTTGCATTTTCTTGTGTCAATGAACTCACTTCCGTTGCCTCTTGTCCTTTCTTTCTCTCCTCCTTTTCCTCTTTTGCTATCTCCCCCCTCTCACTTCGCTGTTTTGCTATTTGTATTTGTTCTATAAATTTTCTGGCAATTTGCAAAGGCCAACAGAGTAGAAGGGTGGTTGTGGAAGAGAGGGTAGGAGTGAGGGAGGGGAAAGACGCAATTCGACGCGACGCTTGGCTAATGTAGCACATGATTTATAATATTTCAAATGACAGCTCAGGTCCCAAAAGTCAAAAAAAGGATTTTTTCCCCCTCATCTTACTTTTGTAGTTAGAAGTTTTCTTGGGGTTTGCTTTCCTTCATATATATAGACACATATATATATATACATATCTGTATGTAGGTGTGTGTGTGTGTGGGTGTATGTTGCTTTTTTCTTTATTTATTTTTTTTATTTTGTTGGAAGTAAATATATGCTAAATAGGCCTTTTGACATTCTACCTGGATGTCTGTCGGTCTGTCTGTTGGCCTGTCTGTCTGCTCTGTCTGCTCTGTCCGATTGCCTGTGGGAGAGACTGGCCAGCTGTGTGGCATATCCAGTTACATTTCATTAAATTTTATTTTTACGTGCCGTCTGTGTTGTCTGCCTCGTGGCATTTACGAGACCATTGTGTGTGTGTGTGCGTGTGGGAGTGTGTGGGAGTGTGTGTGTGTGTGTCCTTAAGCGGAAACTTCGACAGGAAACACCTGATTCGTAAAATATTGAAAAAGTTTGTGTTTTTTTTTTTATATTTTTGTTGTTTGTGCTTCTTCATTGCTGGTTCTCCTTTAGCTCTTTTGGGAGGCTGTTTGTTTGTTCGCTGCGCTACTTAATTTGGGTTGAGCTTATTGGAATTTGTTAAGTTCCATATGCTGGCAGAATATTTTTTGGCATATCTATTCAGTAAATTCTAAATTGTTTAGTTTGATTAAACTGAATCACAAACAACAAAGAAAGAATAATTCTTGAAAATAAAAACTTTCTTTCAAACTTAGAGCTAGTGTTGAATAATGGATTAAGTGTTTCTATTCATCGTTTATCTATAGAGTGTTGAGAGATCTTTTACTTTATTTTTAATTTGTTTTAAATTTGATTAAAATATATTGCAAAATATGTTATAATTTAGATATATTTAATTGAAGTGTTATATATGAAAATCTTTATATATAAACAAAAACGCCTCTTATAGGTAATCTGTTTAAATGGTTAGTCGGAGCAAATTTTTCCTTTTCTTCCTGCTCCCCCCTCTTCAACCACTTTGATGATTTTTAACTTTTTTTTTTTCTTCTTAATATTTACATTTTGAATGCGTGTTATTTCATTTTGCATGCCACAACCGAAAACCAAAAAGTTGTTGCTGTTGTTTATGTTATTATTGTTGTTGTTGTTACTGATACTCTTGAGCCGATATGAAATGATTGCTAAATAAATGCAAATTGAATTCCTCATGCATAATTTGTTTTAAGAAGTTACGAAGGTAACTTTGATGTATTTTGTTTTTGTGTTTTGAATTCAAAATGTGTGGGAAAATATTTAAAAAAAAAAGCAAAGAAAAAAAGGATCGACATCATGTTTGATGGTTAGGTGGACGGGGTGGTATAGGGGGGTTTGGTATCGGTTACTACATTTTTGCTCTTCTGGTTTTCCTTTTTTTTTCTTAGCGAGTAGCTCTAAGATGAGTATTAGGTAAGTTGTCCAGTTGGTGTCCATGCCATTTTGACTTGTCCATAGATTCGTATGTATTTTCACACGTTTCTCATATTTATTTTGATTAATGTTCACTTATCCACTTGCCACCAGCAATTTCAATCGTCCACTAACTTTTGCTGTTGTTGTTGTTGTTGTTATTGCTGTTTTTGTTATCTCAATTTCTTTACTGGTTTATTTTTTGGTTGTTGTTGTTGTTGTTGTTGTGCACGTGCTTGGAACCGAAAGAACAAAAAGAAGCAAAATTGTCTATGGCCCAGTTGGCAGAGACAAGAATTGATGTGCCACACACTTTTCACGACCTTTGCACCTGGCCCAAGGCAGCGACAACTCGACGAATAACTCCATCCTCAACCTCTGACCGAATTCACTACACTCCAGTTGAAGTCCAGTTGGGGACGTTGCCTCTGGGCATCACTTGCATTCAAACACAAAGAGAGAGAGAGAGAGAGAGAGAGGGAGAGGAGAAGAGCAAATGAGATATAGAAAGAGAGAAGGATTCAGAGATAGATCTCTGTGAACGTGTACGTGTTCGCACTTGCTGTGCACGTGACTACTAAAGTGAAATTTATTGAATATTTGCCATTGGCCATTGCCCATTTGATTTCTTATTAACATTGAGACCATTTTCCGCCTACATGCATGCTAAAATATATATATATATATATATATATATATATATATATATATATACACACCTATAAAATTACACACATAGTTTACATTAACTTTAATCGCAGTGAATAAGTATGCTAATTTAAAGCTGCCGCCATTTGTAGGTAAAAGCAGTAAAAAAAAAACAAAAATAACACAAAAAAAAAACAAAAAATTACCTAGCACTGCAGCTGCAACTTACATAATTAAATAGAGAGAGAGAGAGAGAGCGAGAGAGTGAGAAAGAGAGACAGCGAGAGAGTGAGAGAGTGTTGGGAAGGGGGAGACGGGGGAGTGGTCAGGGGAATATCGTTTGTGGTTGGAGTGAGAAATTTATCTCGACCTCGACGAGCGCATCCATGTATGTATGTGTATATGTGTGTATCTGTGTATGCATGTGTCCATTTGTATGTATGTATGTGAAAACATGTTGGAATGTAAAAATGTGGAACATTCCGAATGTTTCCGACTTTGGTATGCACTGAATGTGCCAAAATGGACATGAAACGAAAATGTAAATTGCAAGTTAATAATAACGGTTCCTGGTTGCCACATAACTTGGTTTCAGTATCGATACAAATCATTTTTGAATTATTGAAATATTCGTAAATCCTTTTGAGAAGTAGAAAATTTTTTACCTTTGTGTAAACTAAATAAAATTTTAAATTTCCAAATTTGTAGATTTATTTTCTTTGTACAAAGAATATTCGAAATCAGACTGAGAAGAACTTGAGAACTGAAATATTAAGGAAATGATGGAAGTTTTTTTTTTCTTTAGTCTTAAACATGTATATACATATATAGACATTTTGAGTGTATATATAGATAAAGAAACAAGAATATTTAACCTATATATATTTCAATTTTAAATTTTCATACTGTAAACTAAATCTAAGCGATTTTTGTAAAAATAAAACAAGCAAGAACAAAAACGAAGCAAATTCTTATCGAATAATATCAAATAATACTTAATTTAATCTATCTAAATTTAAGATAACTAATATTTAATATTTATATTAAATACAACCAATCAACGAGAAGAAATTTTTTATATTTTTATATTTAACTGCTTTGGAAATGTTAGCAACTAGCAAACAAAAAGAAAAAATAGATATATATATTATAAGAGTATTCAGCTAATATGCCTCATGACATTTTATATCTGGTATGGCATAAAAAACTACTAGTGCTAAGTACTACTACGACTGCAACAAGGACATATGTATGTGGATAAGGATATGTGGTGTTCATGTTTTGTGTGTTTTTTATGTGGCCAACAAAAATATTTTTACTCGCAGACGATGAGGATAAGCGGGATGACATTTCCTGGTTATACTAGAACTGGGTTAATGTGCTGCCCACCATCAACATCAAACCTAGCTATATATATATATATATATATGTATGTATGTAGAATAGGAACATCAACAGAGAAACGGCAACATTAGTGAAAAGTTCATTGCATACTTTTCTGGGCTATGTGAAGATTGGGAGATGGATTCCATTTGTGTTGCTAAAACTCAACTCAATTCAACTTTAAATGAAGACAACTCCAACACTCAGCACTCACCACTCACCACTCACCACTCACCACTCAACTCTCAGATTTTCGTTTCTCACAATCTCTGTTGTGGCTCTCATCTGCGATCTGTAAGAGCTTGAGCACATTTGATGTGTTAATCATGCGTGAAATTAATTCGTTCCACAATGTCTCATTAGTCTGCATTAACTGGAGCGGCCAAGCGGTCAAAAGTGGGCACAGTGGACGCATGACCATGGTCTTTGGCTCATATATTATTAACTTAATCCCCAAGCCAGTTACATTGGCTCTCATTGGTGCGCTCAAGTGCTTAAAATTAAATAATTAATTAAACTTTAGCCTTGGAGAAGGCAATGGAGACAGAGTTGATGTTGATGTAGACGGTGATGAAGACAGCCAGGGGACAGTATGCGGGTATATTTCTGTGTATGTATATATGTATATATATATATATGTGTGTGTGTGTGCGTGTGTGTGAGTGTATGTGTTTTGTAACTGTAACAGTATCTGTATCTGTTGGCTGTTAGCTGTTGGCTATATCACAATGCCAGTCACATCTGCGCTTAGCAGCTCATGAATATCGTATTAACTTTTACTTTTCGTGTTCATCCTATGTATGTATGTGTGTGTGTCTGTGTGTGTGTGAGTGTGACTACGTGTTTGGTTTTGGTTTTTGGTGTTGGTTTTTGGTTGAAAAAGCAGTCAACCTTCCCTCCTTCAGACCCATGTGTAACAAGGCAAAAGCAAAGCAGGAAGTCGTGGCCACAGTATTAGTGGCGACTGCTCAATCAAAGTCAACTCTTCATCAGTTTTGTACATCATTACAATAGAACTAGAACCAGACCATATATACATAGATAAAGATTAGCAGATGAAACCTGAAGTTAATGAAGTCTTAACTATTTTAGCTATGCTAATACAAACATAGTTAATAGACCAAAACCAACTTTACCTGAATTTCCACCTAATGGCAGAAAGCGCAAGAAATTAAGGTTTCTTAGTCAACTTTTAAGAAATTAGATTAATTTTAAAAGCCTAGAAAACTGAACCGATTAAAGGAAATTTAAAATTTAATAATGAATTTGCATAAAACAAAATTTTGCCATGATTATCTATGGCATTATGAAAGCTTTACAATAATTCTGTTTTATTTATGCTATTTAGATATCTGTATTTATTTATTATTTCAATTTAAATGATTCCCTTCATTTAGCAGATATGTGTTCGTATTTCTCATTGGATGGAAATGCAATCAGTAATCAGTAATCAGTAAGCCAGTAATCATTTTCAATGGCTCCTCAACTCTACATTGGCATTAAAGCTAGTATTTAGCCATTGTCTGCTACTTATCCACTTCTCTCTCCCTCCCTCTCTCTCTCTCTCTCTCTCTCTCTCTCTCTCTTTCTTTCTCTTTCGTTCTCTTTCCTTACTCGATAAAGTCTTGGCTAAACAAACTATAAACTTTCAAATGCGGCACATGCCAGAAGCTGGAGAAGGAACAGGAAAATGTTGTTCCTTGCCTGCCGTCGCCCGATTCAAGTTCATTATTTGCTCTACGTGACCTGCAGGCTGCATTTCTCTTCAACTAGAACTCGAATTCGCACAGTGAGAAAGAGAGACAGAGAGAGAGAGGGAGAAAGAGAAAGAGAGAGAAAGAGAGAGAGAGCATAACTTCATAATTGGTATGTTGTATTTGTATGAAGCTCAAGCATAACTATATATATATATATACATATATATATATAGAAAAACTGAAGAGTCGAAGAACAACTTTCCTATGAAGCACATAAATCATTTTGAGCCTTTTGTATTCTACACTTTGGACAATGGGCAAACAAAGTGCCGTTAGACACCTGAGCTAAAGTCTACAAAAAAAAAACTCCACTTGATGGTTTTTTTTCTCTTGTTCATTTTTTAAATTTTATTTTTAAACTGCATTAAATTTTTGTTAAACTTATCTCGTCTATATATAAACTAAATATAGCAATAAAAAACGGGAGCTAAAAAAAAACAATAAATAAAATTATATCATAGATTTTAAATGGATTGAATTTTTTCCGATTTGCCCTTGGCTCAACTATATAGTTATCTGAATTTGTACATATTATTTATATTGAATGGATGGAGAAAAATTAAGTCATAAAACTGTCATTAGTTTTTATATTCAATTTTGTTGCTATGTTGATTGACAAATTGACCAATCTTGATAATTTGCCCCCATTCATACATACTCACACACACACACACACACATATATATATATATATATTCATTGAGTGTATAATTTACTAAAATCATATACCCATGCCATTTTATATATATACACGATAATGATTTTCAATCAACAAATTAACCCCAAGAGTTGGCCACATTATTTGTATAGATTGTTTGGCCTCCAGCTGGGATACGAACAGGAATACGGACAGGGATAGGGACAGAGACAGGGACAACGGCAATGGTAATTTCAATGGCGATATTCATTATGTCATTTGAAGGCGGTCAACTATGGCAGTGACTGTACATTGTACTTGCTTAATTAATAGATTAAAACTGATTTATATTGGTCGCCATATAAAGGCTTTCTATACGAGACTTGTTGTAATTGTATTTAATTGAAACGTAAATAATCATTTTATGAAATATACAAATCCGATGAAATTGAGACACACACACACACACGCACACACACACATGGGTTAATGTGAATGTTATGACAAGAAATAATCATACGTAACATAATTACATATAAGTATTTCCAGAGAATTCCTTAAATTAAATTTTTGGGAGTCTCATAATGTCAGCATTTGTACGATCGACTAAGAACCTTCAAAGTAATCTTCATATTTGAGTGGCAATATATATTAAATTGAGGATTTTATCTACTAATTACTATTTAATATATACATACATATTTCATTTATATTTATTGTTTCATGTCCAATAACAAATAACATAATTAAATGTGACGATTTGTATATATATTTATACATATAAATATAACTCAACTTTTAAACAATCGGAATATGTATATATAAAAATGCTTTGAAGAAAAGGCAAATACCATAAAATCTTCAATTGAGCATATCAAAAGACCGACAATTAAGTAGATTTTAACCTGGAATATATGACGGTCTATATATGTAGATGAGTCTCTTTATCCCTGTATCAGATTTTGTAATAACGCTTAATTTTTCAACATTTTTATTGCTTAAATGGCTTGAGAATTAATAATCATCATTTAATGAAGATAAGTTTTCCCGATCACACCGAGTTCCGGCGCTGCTTAGGCTCTTCCTTTACCACTGCATCCAATGTGGGTAGCACATCAAGACTTGTTGATCTGTCCCCCATATGATCGTTGGGTATGCCCCAATTTAATTGTGGCAACGAATATTGCTTCTCTTTCTTCTGTTTCTGCTTTTCCTCTCCTGTCTCTTTCTGCTCCTTCTCCCACTTCTCCTTTTTCTCCTTCTCATCGATGGAGTCCCAGTTAATAGGGGACACGTTAGGTTTCTTAATTGGCGATCTTATGGATGAGTCCTCAATTATTTCCTTAAATGTACTTTGCCTATCATTAGCCAAGTTATCATTTAATTTTGTCTTTTTTTCCGGAGGACACTCCATAATTTCTTTATTCCAAGCTAACTGCTAAATTAATTAAAAAGATGCACCAAAAAAATTATATTATAAGAAATTTATTAAAAATTTTTAGATACTCGCCTTTCTTTTTTTGGGATATTTTTATGAGGTATTCCGTTTCCAATTATGAAATCGAATAAGAATTGTTAATAATTAATTAACCAGGTTAACTTTATACAGAAATGAAAATTTGACACAAGACTCATGGTTAATCTAATTCTATCGTTAGCCATCGATTTTATAACGTACCAACAATTTAACTAGACTAAATAATATCGATAATTCATCGATAAGCTGCATTTATCGTATGTATTTTCCTTTTTATAATTTAACAAGGCTTTTATAAATCTCGAAAAACTGTAGATCTTTGAGGATTAATTTTTCATATATATATATGTAAGTATGTATATATGTTTATATATGTATATAAAACATTGACTATTTGTTAATTGTATCTACTTACGTCATATTGTCTATTTGCAGCTCCTTAATTGTGTTATTTAGGCAATAGAATGTTTATTTAATTGTAAAGGCATTTTATTGAACTTGGTCTATTGTCGTTTTCTGAATTATTGTCGTATCTAAATGTACAATCGCAACCAAATGCACCTAATCTCAATTCATTAAGAGCAATCAGCTTTAGCGGAATTATCAAAAAACAATTACCTATTATGGTATAAAACTCTGAATGCTAAAGCACATTTAATAGCCTTTGGGCTGCTCTTTGAAACTATGTATATTTATATATATATAGATATATGTATATGCGTAAATATATATGTACACATACATACATAGGTATATTTATATACATACAAACATACATACATATATGTAGACACAATGACACTGATGCCGATAAATATGCAACATAAAATAGCCAAAAACACGAACGCAATTCCAAAATGTTTTGCTGTGGGTTTGTGTGTGTGTGTGTGTGTGTGTGTGTGTGTGTGTGTGTGTGTGTGTGTGTGTATATATCTGTGCCTGTGTGTGACGCAATTTTGCATTCCTAATGCGACAAGCGTGCAAAAAAAAAAAAAGAAAACGAATACAAAAAAAAAACACATAACATAAATAATATCCAACATCAGAGCAGAGTAGAAAAACATACAAATATCTATCGATATATATATATATATATATATATATATACATACATAGTATATATACATACATACTTTGTGCATATACATATATAAATATATACAGATACATATATATATTTAGAACATTCTCTTTTATTTTTCTACTTTTTTTCCTACTATTTTTGATATATTCATGAAGATAAACAACGCGCACCCAAGTTATGGTATTGGAGTGCGGTACATGGTAGAGGGGAATCGTTGAGAAGTGGAGTAGGAGGGGTAGGGGTTGAGGTTGTAGTAAAGCTATGGCCCGCAGCACAAATCAATTGGATTAGAAAATTGTCAACGAGGATGAGCATAGAGATGGGGAATGAGAATTGGGAATGAGCATGAGCATAAGCAAGGAGCATGCGGATGAGGATAAGGATGTTGTTAGTTAGAAGTGTGTGCGACCAGTTAGTAGCAAGAGCAGGAATGTATTATGGACGCGTTGTGTTGTGGGAGTGGAAAGCAAAGTGGAAGGACAACGACAACGTTGAAAATGTTGCAGCTTACATTGATAAATTATGGATAAAAGCGACAAGCCACAATAACAAATCGAATAAATATTTATGAAACTAATGAAATGACATCATTTTTACTCATTCTGCTTTTTGGGTTTTTACATACAAACTGTCCATCTCTCTGTCTATGTGTGTGTGTCTCTGTCAATGTTTGTATGTATATGTTTGTATGAGTGTGTGCAGTTGTATGTATGTATGTATGTGGAACACCTTTTAAGATTTTGAAACTGGCTAGATTACGATGTTGATAATGATGATGATGACGACTAGAAAAACCTTTTAAAATGTTAATGACTAATGAGAGACCCGCCAAATGTCTTGAGTGGTTAAGGTTGAAAGGAACAGGACAAGGCAAGAGGCAAACAACAACAACAACAACAACAACAATAATGTAATGGCTTCTGTAGCAAAAATTTTATTGCTCTTGTTTCTCGCTGATGTCGTTAAAAACATGACAAGGCACAAAAGTTTCTGTGATAATTCAAATATGGAAAAGGCTAATAAACATGCAAAACAAACAACAACAACAACAGCAACAACAAAAATAGAAGAAAACCAAAAGAATAACAACTAACAAAATTTTGTTACGCAAGGATATATACCCTGCCTTCAATATCCTTACATCTATTTGCTATTCATAATAAAATTTTGTTGTTCTCCTATAAGACAATTAATTTTGATCCACAATTGTCTATATTTGTTCTTTATATTAAAATCGATAAAAGTTAGCCATTTATTTTATATTTAATATTATATTAAAATTACAGTTAATTTAATTTTTTTTTTTTTGCCTTATTCATATTGAAATAAGATCACTCTAGTACATTAAATTAAAAGAAGTTTTAATTGAAAATAAATTAAATTCGAAATAAAAATCTTGGGCAGTGGATATCAATCCATATATGTATATATATATATATATAGAATATCTATAACTAAATTTTAACTTACTGACCACCAATTTCAATTTACCCTTTCTCAAAACGGGTATGCAAAAAAAAAAAAAGCCACAACTAAAAGGGAGTCGAAAGGGTTGCAAAACAAGAAAACAAAAAAAAAAAGGAAAAGAAAAAATACTGAAAATGGCATATAAAGTTTACTATTATACATATTATTTACTTAACATAATTGAATGACTTTTGCATTGATCTACGTATGTATGTATGTATGTGTATTGTTTGTTGTGTTTCGAATGCATTTATTATGGGTTTCGGTAATAATAATTAAATGCCATTCGTTTCGATTTCTAATTGCAATATATTGGAATTTTTTGTTGTTGTTTGTGTTGTCGTCACTTGAAACGTTTCAATTAATTAATTAATTTAGCCAACATTTTTAATGTGACCGAAGCACGCAAGAAAGCAAAAGCCAAATAACAATGACAACAACAAAAGCAACAGAACAAGTTATCGCAATGCAATCAAAGCAAATGAATTAAAACCGAATCGAAGGACAAGGAAAAGCAAAAAATAAAAAAAAAATGAATAAAAAGGAAGAAAATATTGCTACTGAACTGTAAGAAGATATTTCACCGTACCTTTAATGCACTTTCTTACATTCTCATGGTATATAATAGGGATGAACATTTAGTTTAGGATTTTTAATTTAAAAAATTTAAACACTTATTTATGATTCGATTTAATTCGATTTAATATACATATGTATACATAGGTAAATCTAATTAGCTTGAAACTGAAAAATGGAAAATTATTATTAAGTTATTTTATATTTGAAAAATACATATGTATGTATTCATATTTGATTATAAGATTTTTGTGATTATAACATTCATTAGCAATAATCAATTACGGTTTCAATAATTTTAAATTAAAAAGTACTTAACTTTGTTTCTATTAAGATATTTTTTAAAATTTATATATATAAATATATATATACATATATATATATATATATATATAGATAGGGAAGGCTTATTCTTGATGCGCGGTTGACGTTTTCAAGTGTCGACATGAGTACAAAAGCCAACATAACTTGGACATGGGCTACGGCCATTTTGTGACCACGGACAAAAAAATAAAAGAGGCAGAGACAGAGACAGAGAGAGAAAGAGAGAAAGAGAGGGGGAGACGGACACGAAGGTACATAAAAAGAAAGAAAAAGGAGAGAAAGTAGAGGGTCTGGGCCAAAGTCAATGAGCCATGACGAGCAAATCGATTGTTCAACTGCAAAACCGCAAACGAGTTTAAGACGATAGACCAAAAACCCTAAGCAGCTAATGTGGTTGAGAGACTTTGCCTTTAACCAACCATACCACCCACCAGTCACCCTCCCCCATCTCTCTCTTTCTCTCTGACTCTCTGTCTCTCCAGTTCTCCCTCTCTCTTCTTGAAACTCAAACTGGGTAATGCTGGTTGACGATTGGGTATTGTGTGTGTGTGTGTGTGTGTGTGTGTGTGTGTGTGCAAATCAATTTCATAAAACGCTTGACAGTTTGAGGTGGCTCAGCTTAGACCGGCAGCAGGATGACAACAATGTCGGCGTAGCCATCGTGCATCAAGTCAAACCAAGCCCAGTCAGCCATCCATCAAAAGCATTCGGCGCCTGGAGCGTTAATCGTTGTCAAAACCTGATAAAGACTGATTGAGTGCTTAATGGCATGGCTGGGCAGACTACATCAAGAGATGCCACCGTTAGACAGAGTCAGAGATAGATTGAATGTGTGAAAGAGAGAATGAGAGAGAGATAGAGAGCGAGAGAGAGCAGTTGATAGAAATCGAACTGCAAAGTTCTATGATAATCAAGTTGAAGTCCCTTCGAAAATAGAAAAGCAAATCATTTGCTCCCTGTAACCGTAACTGAAATTCGCGACATGCATAAAATACGGGAAGGGGTGTGAGAAGAGGAGGATATCAGAGAATACGGGATACATATATACCTATATGGGGTGTCAGGCATAATGTTGGCCCAGTTCCTTTTAGACTATTGATGAAGATTGAGCAGCTTTAACAAAAATTCTTATGATTTACTTTGTGCCCTAAACGAAAAAAGTTTTCTTCTTTGATACTCTACCAAAGAGACATATAATTTCCTTATTATCCTCAAAATAAGAATGTAACTGAAATTAACAAATTATATACCCTTAATGCATTATTGAAAAGATTGAAAATTAAAAATTCTTAGGGTCTTTCAATGTTTGCTTTTGATTTATCAATCAAATCTTCTTTTTTAGTTTAAGAAGAGTATTAAAACTTCAACGCACTTTTTCACTTGACTACAAAAAGGTTTTTAAAGCTAAATATTTGTTATTTATGCCGTCTGGGCTAAGAAAATGTAAGAAAAACAAAAAAAAAAAAAAAGAACTAAACGTAGCCTCACTGGACTTGGCTATACCCAAGAAATAACATCAATTGGGTAACCTGGGACTATCAGATCTGGTACTAAATTGTCAAAATCTTTAGATACATATATATATATATTCGTACTAATGCAATTTAATAAACATTAAGCTACTTTTCTTTCCGATTCATTTTGTATCGATTAAGTGCAGTAAAATATAGGATATGTTTATGGTCGATTTATATATGTATATATATATATATATATATTTTTTTTTTAAATTTGGCTCGACTGTTTTGTTTTGTAGCTGGCAGCAATGCGAAAAGTATTTGCATATGGCTCTCTATGTGGACTGCATTAGAGAATGTTGGTAGTGTGTGTGTGTGTGTGAGTGTGTGTATGAGAGTTGGTTGCCTTAAGCGGCTGCAAGTGAAGCGCTGAACACTCTTTGGCACTTGCCACTTGGCACATGGCAGATGCGGGAATTTTTCCTGCTATTTACAGAGCAAAACTGCACCAAAAGATGGGTACAAAAAAACCAAAAAAAAAAAAAAAATGTGTGTGTGAAGGTAAATAAAAACTCGACTAAAATAACTAAAAACTAAAAATAGAATATACAAATTGCCAAAGTGTATTTAAAACATCCACACACACACACATCACATAAAAAATGGTTGCTTAAAGTGCCCAAAATATTTAGATAACATATACAAAACTTTTTATTTATTAACCCAAAACTTTAAAAATTGAAATAATATAAATTGGGACAGTTCTTCCATACACCAATAGATAAAATGACCCAACCATGCCCTCTGTTTCCTCTTGTTTCGATGCACAATTTGGATAATATTATATATTATATATTTTGAGCTGTATGAGTGAAAATCAGTGTAAGTATACGGGAAAGTTTAGCTCTAGAGTTGATCCAATCGGACAACTATAAAGTAAATTAAGAAGTTATATAGAACTTTGCAACTTTCTAATATATGTATTTTTATTATTTATAACGATCGGACTGATATTACATATAACATTAGAATTGATTCTGACTGTAAATTCTCGTTTGTAATATATATACATATGTTTTATTTTTTTTTTTTAATTTTCGCACAAGTTATAAATTTATAATTCACATAATTTCAAATCAACAATTAATTCTATTTTTTTATAAGAACAATTTAAGAATAATTGAAATAAACTTTAGCTGGGCAATCTGTTTGGCATTTTCATACATAAATTTATCAAATTGTTCCCATTAACTATGAACAATAGGAACAACATTTATGCAATCAATTTATGGTAATCGTTTTCAATAAACTATCAATATGCCAAATGCATCAGAAAATTTGACTACCTCATGGTATATGGAATACAGTTCCACTTTATCCACATCCACATCCACATTCGCATCCTCATTCTATTCACACATGGCATTTTATTAAAGTCAGTTTTTGCAATGCAATGAAATTGACTCCTTGTTCCTTTTGTCTTGATGCTTCTGTGTTGGCTCCTGCAGGCAACGAAAATGTTCCATTTTCCACTTAAACGGCAGGCAGCAAGTCAGAAATTTATGCATGTCCACTTGCTATCCAATGTTGCCACGCCTTTGCTCCACCCCGCACGATATACACACTTCTATATATATATACTTATATATATATGTGTGTATGTGTGTGTCGGTGTGTGTTGACAGTGGGCAGTGGACAGTGGGCGGTATGGAAAGTGACCGAATATGCAGTTATCGCTGCAATCATAGATTTCGAGCTGAACAATTCATGTCAACTGCAGTTAGGGGATTTTGTCCACAAGGATGGAGTAGAGTTGAGTATTGCAAGAGGATTTCATGGTGTGAATTCAGGTGGCATTTTGCATGCCTGCAATCAGAGTCCAAGTCCCATTTCGAGTTAGAATCAGGAGTTCTCATCTTCCACCCATTCGATTTTAGATTTGGTCTCGGACTCGGACTCGGACTCGGACTCTCCGACTCTCGGACTCTCGTACTTGAACTCCAACTCAAATTTCGGTCCTTGGCCAAATGCATTGTTGTGCCTTTCCATAGTTCTGTTGGCGTAGGTAAATACATCATTAAACATGTAAGGCAAATGCATTGTCAACAGCAACTGCAGCACTAATCGAGTTGTTGGATCCAATGAGAGAGCGGGGGGGGGGGGTGTAGCCGCATTTTCCATAGCAATAGATGCCGCAGGAGCATCAGTAGTAGCAGCTAAATTTGGCGATGACTGCCAAAAACACCTTCAGCCTCTGAACAATTGTACGTGCTCAAGTGTGTATTTTAGTTGTGTGTGTGTGTGTGTGTGATTGTTTGTATGTGTGTGTTTCTGAAATTGACATACCAAGCTTTTGTTAACCCCCTACCCCCTTCATTCTCTCTCAACATTTTCCATCATCTAGACAAATGTCCATTTGGTTTTGTTACTCTATGGAATATTTGCCTCTCTCACATCATCAAAACGATTTCGGTTGATAATTTGAACAAAAAAGAAAATTGCAAAAAAAAAAAAAAAAAAAAAAAAACACTAACACTTAAGAATGAAAATTTGGAGAATTTTCTCAAGTATATTAAAGTGTAAAATTATGGATTTAAAGAAAAAAAAATTTTGAATTTCTCTGTTGGAATGAAAATAATTGAAATAATTTAGCAATCTTTTATTTACATATCTTCAGTTTATGTGTATAATATCTTTAAGCCTTCAACAAGTAAGTTCATGTCCTTAATGATAATTAAAGTTTATTTTTGTATTTTTTGGGACTTAAACTCCTTCCTTCCTTTAGCTTTCTGCCTACCTTGCCTTTAACATTCTCTCAGTGTTGTTGTATTGCTGGGAAAATGGTTTTTATTTAAAACGGAAATTAAAAAATGTCAACGATACGAACAAAAGCAATAAGTGGAAGCCAAAAATGATGTAAAAAAAAAAAAAAAATTGCCAACCAGGGATTAACAAGGGTCATGTTGTTGTTGTTGTTGTTGTGGCATCCATCGAAAGTGTTATCAACACACACACACACACACATACACAAACACAAATTCTCATGCATGCATACACTTGCAGCAAATGCAGAAAATTGTTTTTTTCTGCATTATTTGAAATGTGTATTGTTTTTCCTTTTGTTTATGTGTGTGTGTGTGTGTTTTTTTTTTTTATTTTGGTTTTTCGTTTTTTTACTTTGTACTCACTCGCCTTTGCCTTAATATTTATTTTCAATTTCAACTATTTTTCATTTACTCTATATTTGTTTGCTATATTCCTTTCTATCTCGCGATATGTGTCCAGGCTCTTTGGATGCGATATGCAACAGTTTTTAGTTTTGTTTTGTTTTTTTTTTTATTTTATTTTATTTTCTAACTATGTGTTGTTCAGAGTAAGAGAGTCAGAGAAAGGAAATGCCACTAAATGTTGCACTTAGTTAGAGTCATACATATGTCCAAATTGAGAATTTCCGGCATATATAATACATATATAATTATATACATATATGGGTTAAGATATGACCTAAAATAAAATGATTAATATCCATTATTTCATAGATTTATTTAATTAATTTGATTTAATTAACTTTCTGATATGGATATATCTTAGCAAATAATTGGAACAAGTTAATAATGTTATATTGAGTCTCCAGAATCCAATTAACAATAAATTTAATTTATACTGGTAGTTATAATTGAAATATACAGTGAATTATTTAACATTTAATATTTAAATAAACAATTATGTATCCTTAACTGAGATGAATTGGATCCTCGAATAAATATATCAATTTAAATATATATCGAAATAAATTATATTCAAAAGGCTTCAATTGAAGGAGGCAAGTAAAGATGAAATTTTCAATAATGCTGCCTGTGGTTTTCACCTTTCCACACAAGCTTAAAAGGTGTGTCACACACACACATCCCCTTTCCCTCCACACACACACACACACACACACATACACACTTACTTTCAAAGGTACTGTACTGTGACAACTCTTCTGTTTGCCACCTCTGCCACATTTTGCATTTGTCTTCAACACTTCATCATCATCAACATTGTTGTCGTTGTCATTATGCCTGCTCCTCAATATATATATATATATATATATATATATATATATCTGTATCGCTCTTATTTCACATTATTGCATTTTGCTGCCTTTCTTGGTCCCTTTACCTCACGCTCACACTTTCTCTCACGCTCTCGCTCTCTGTCCCTCTTTCTCTGTCTCTCTCTCTCTCTCTCTCTCTTGCTCTCTATCAATCTCTATCCCTCATTTTGTATTGCTTGCCATCTCATTCTTGCCTGTCTGAGCTTTACAACTTCAATCAAATTCAATTGAGTTCAATTCAATTGTAACGTATTGTATTTTTATTGAGGCATAAAAAAAAGGGAAGCTGCCGCGACATATGTATGTATGTATGAGTGTATCTCTTATCTGTGTGTGTGCGTGTGTGTGTGTGTGTCCCTGTTTGTATGCGAGTGTGAATGTGTAGCATACAGTCTATCCCAGATTTAACAAGTGCGACATAAGCAGCAAACTGAAAATTGGTAAGATGGGAACGTAGCAATCACTGACACGCAACATAAGGCCCACCCTTCGCTCTTTTCCTCTTTACATTACACCTATCTACCTACTGCCACTACCCCATCCTATTCTATCCGATTCTACTCTACCCTATACTAACCTAACTTTACCTTCAGTTGCTGTTGTTGCTTTACAGTTTCACAGCATCACAGCTTCTTTTAGGCGACGACTTTTATGACTTCAATTCAATTTGTTTACGAGCCAAGGGCTGGCTGGTTGTTGTTGTTGCTGCTGCTGCTGCTACTCTGACAATTCTTCCTCTTCCTCTGCATGTGGCCCTGGACCCAGTCCCTGTTGACACTGCCAGGGACTGGTAAAGTGAGAAAGAGCCTTGTGCCATATTCAAAAGCCCCGCACAAAAGTATGCTATGTTAAATAAGTAACTCAACGGCAACAACAACAACAACAACAAGGTCGCAGGTGATGAGCGTAAAATTTATGCAGCCACATGTAGAGTGGGAAGTAGGCGGGGAAAAGAGAATGATGGGGCGTGAGAACGAAAGGGGGGTGGTTGGCAGGCAGTGTCGGGCTAGGTCGGGCAACGTAAAGCAGACACCCGTGAAACTTGCCTTGGGTTGACAGATTTTTTTTTTCTTCTTTTTTTGTCGTGTTTTCGTTTTATTTTGGTTTTTTTTTTTGGGATTTTTTGTCGGTATTATTGTCACGTCACGTCTGGCGGCGGATTTTTGTCTCAAAACCTTAAAGACAAGCTAAGAAAAAGTTTCATTTTCGTATTTCTCTTGTTGTTATTTCTTGTACATTTAATATCACCCACACTAATTAAGCAAACGCCATTGGCTGACACCAGGTGATACCCAGAGAGAGAGAGAGAGAAAGGGGAGAGGGGAAAAGTGCAGCCAATTTTATTTGCATGGATAAACATAAGAATTTCCGTTCGAACAGCATACAGAGTGGTTGGAAACAGGTAAAAGTGAAGGCTAATAGGTCGGTAACTCTTGAGGTGACTTGGGATTCATGGCCAACTATTGCCGCTCCTCCACCCACTGCCACCTTCCTTTAACTCTCTGCAAAAGAGTAAAAGTGAGAGTGACTGCTACCAGGCACTGGTTTCAGGCGTTTTTAAGTTTCACTCAGATTGAATTTCTTGCCGAGTTGGCGTTATGAGCCGAAGGAAAGAAAGAAAGAATGAAAAATCTGATGAAATTTCAAGGAAAACCTCTTGCAACTAAAACAAAAGAGAAACAAGAAAACAAACCAGGCGAATACAAAAATTGAAGTGGCTTCAAAGAAAAAAAAGAAAAGAGAATTGAAATAAAAATGCAAGTACAATGGCCATCAATAAATAAAACAAACAATAAAAAAAAAAAAAATGAATTAGAATTCAGCAATTATAAGTATTTGTATATTTTTAAACTATTTTAACAATTTTTTACCTTGCTTAAATAATCGATAAATAGTCGTTTAGTCTAAATAAGCTCGTGTATGCTTATCTCCCAGCAAGAATGTCAGACTTCTTCATTCTCCATTCTTCATGCAACTTAATAGTTCGGGATCTGGAAGAAAGTGTTATGCAACCAGGCAAAAAAATAAAAATAAAACAACAAAAAACCGGTTAACAGCATTTTAAAAATTACAAAACAAACAAAAAGCCAAAATCAACCTAAGGATGCCGTCGTCCGCCTCCTTTTACACAAGTCACTCCCATTCTTATTTACCATTTCCAAAGCCATTTCCATTCCTAACCACGAGTCCTGTCGGCGTTATCCTCTTGGTGTGATGCTCTTAAGCGGCAATCGCGTTTTTTCACAACTTTTTCAGACGTAATAAAAATGTTAAACTTTTCCCTAGTGCCTTGCATTTCCTTCTTTTGTTTCGTTTCAGTTTTTTTGTTTTTCTTTTTCTATTTCTACTTTTTTTTTTTTTGGTGGTTCTTCTTCTTTTTTTCGTTTTCTTTTTTAGCACTCGCCTTTTTTGCGCCATTTTCATTTGCGTTGGCGTTGCAGTTTTTCCTAGTTGGCGCAATTTTTCGCATTTTCCGCGTTTTCATCGTTTTAATCGATGTTGGTCAAAGTTGATGGCAAAGGGGGTGAGGTATGGGAGGCAAGTGCACTAGACAGACAGTACCACTGGGTTTAGCTTTAGCAGGAGCAGCAGCACCAGATGTAGATGTGGATGAGAAGGAGCAGCAGCAGCAGCAGCCATCGACAAGAACTAAAAATCTTTGTAACCATAATTAAAAGTTGCGCTCCGCCTTCTGACTCTTGCCACCGCCCATCACTTCCATTTGCCACTTACCACTTACCACTTGCTTCTTGCTTCTTCCTACTTGCTACTTGCTACTTGCTACTTGCCACTTGTGGGGCAAACAATAATTAATTTAAATTGAAACATTTTAGCGCGCTTATTGCTTCAGGAGACTTCAGAGCCAACCGGCTATGAGAGTGGTTAAAGTCTCTTCATTTTCCTTGCATTTTCTTTTTTTTTTTTTGTTTTTATACCCTTTACCCATAGGCTAAAAGGGTATATTAAAGTCGCTAAAATGTATGTAACAGGCGGAAGGAAACATTTCCGATCCCATTAAGTATATATATGTATATATTCTTGCATTTGGTGTTTCGGCTTATTAGGAGAATTTTATCAAAAATTTATATTCAATTAATGGAGATTTCGAAGGAGTCTGTTTAAATGAAATATCCTTTTTTGGTACAGGGTATAGTCCAAGTCGGTGGAGATTTTTTTTTTTTGGGGATTTTTCCTTTCAATATTTTTCGTTATTTTTAAATCCTTTTTATCTTTACTTAAGGAGGCGAAACTGTTTCTTGAAATTTTTAATTTTCTTTTTTTTTTTTATCTAAAAATTGGTTTGGAAAAACAATTGTTAGACAAACGTTCAAATGACATAACATCATTGAACTGATTGACCTACCCTCGCTTACCCAAGAATGTTTAACCGAGACTTTAACAAATATTTGCATAAATCATTGAATGCAATTCAATTCGATACTCAATTATAAACAATTTCTAATATTTATTAAATATATACATATCTATATCTATATATATATATATACAAGCATTTAAATATCTATATATATGTATATATGTATATATATTTCTCTGCCTTAATCACAATTTATTTGAATTTTAGCTTTACAACATTTCTATCATTTTATTTTTTACTACAATTTTAGTTTTCCTTTTTTTGGTTTTCCCTTTTTTATTTATTTTTATTTTTTCTTTTTGTTATTTAGTTGTCTATGGAAAATGTGGAAAATGTGTTTTTGTCGGCGCATTGAAGCGGCAAGTCAGCAAAAATTGTATATATGTATATATAGTCAGAAAAATTGTTATATTTTCTTATTTTTTATATTTTTCGTAAATTGTAGTTGATATTGTTGTTGTTGTTGTTGTTGTTGCTGCTGCTGTTGATTTTGTTGTTGCTGTATTGTGTCGCTATTTAATTGTGATTGCATGTAACCGAAAAGTATTTTTAAGAGGAATTATCTTTGCTTAATTGAATGACATGGCAATTAATTCAGCATGACTAAAACTATGTGAGGGGGGGATACAGAGGAGGCAAGTGATATATGTATGTTATGTCTGCCATATGTCTGATTTTTTGTTACCCATGTTGTTGTTGTCGCTATTTTAATAAACCAGTCAGTTGAGTTAGTTCTGTAAGTGATAAATTCTAATACCCTGTAACTACATGTAATTAAGTAGGCATATCTAAGCGTACTAAATTTGATTATATATCTGTATCAAAATGGAAAAAAGTTTAGATTCTCATAAAAACCTTAAGGCCACCTCCATATAATTTAAACAATTCATTTTCATTTAGTAGAGAGTATCATAAAGTTCGATGTTCCAAAGGAAAAACTTGTCAAATGTCAATCAAAAAAATTGCCAAAGTTCAATTAAGTTTAAAATATTTTCAGAAAATTCTTGACTTCCAAATTGTTAAAGAAAATGAATATCAAGTGAAATAGAAATTCAATTGCTTTCATTTTGTAAATTTAAAAAAATGTTTACATATATATATATATATATATACATATGTAAATTAAATGTACATATAAAAACTGAGTTACTTTGTGTAACTGTTGGTGGAATTTTTGGCAAAAAAAATTGTCAATAAATATACATAGTGTATAAAAAGGAACATAGATATATATATATATATATATATATATGCGGCAATTCCTTGCTGATATATTACCAGTTAGTTTTACTACGACCTTTCATGATTTTGGCCAATTTTCTTGCCTTGTTGTAGCCATGCCCAAATGTCAAATGAGTTAGTTTTTTTTTTTTAATTTTCTTTTTCATTTTTCTTATGACCCAATTTTTGTCAAGCATTTTGGATTTGCATCTGGAATCCATCACGATATAAGCTCCATTCACGTTCCATTCCATTGCCGTTCTACCCCACCTCCCCCCCCCCAACCTAACCATCCCTTTCTGCATTCCTCTCTCATATCACACATCATGACAGTTGCAGTGGTAAAATTTGTTGCAACCAAAACGAAGAGAGGAAGATCAACAACAACAAGAAAAAGTGGACGAGAGGAAGAGAAAAAAAAGGGAAAAAAAAAAAAAAAAGAAAATGAAAAAAGAAATAGAAAATGCAACGGAAATGCCGCTGAATGGATGCGGCTGTCAAATGCTGTACAATTTGCTATACAACGTTCCCCTACCACCCTACCACCATGCCAAACTGCCACCCTCCCACCTTGCACCCACCTCAACAAATTCCGCTCAATCTCAGCTGTGGCCAGGAATGATGCTTGGGGGTATCGGGGGTTACGGGTTGGTTGCGACTGGGAATGATGCACAATGAATGCGTGAGATGCACAATTCCAGGGCAAACTCAGACCAGAAAATGGGGCCATCTGGCAATCTATCTCCGAGTGTTGCCATGAATTTGTCGAAGGGGGTTGGTATGGTGTGTGTGTGTGTGTGTGTGCGAGTATGTGTGTATGTGTGTGTGGGAGAAACATGTGTGATGTATTGCTTTGTGTGATTTTGACAGAATTAGCAGCTGCTGCCAACCATTGCCGAAAATTGCACAACAATGCTGCAAAGCGAGAGTCCAACAAGAGTGAAGAACTGCATCTTCTTCTTTTTACTCATGGCCATCATGGCCAGCAATATTTGTTCAGCTGTCTTGGCCATATTCAAAGTGCACTTCATCATCATTCGCAAACCCCCCCAAAAAAAAAAAAAAGAGAAACCAGTCCACAACATTCCAGGGCAAATTATCATTCCTCAAAATGTTGTAAATATATATATATATATATATATATATATATATGTATATATTTACAACTTTCTCATCGTCTCTTTCGTTGCGTACGATTCTTGTTCTTTTAATGTACTTTTGGTCTCCAAGGATATATTAATTTGGCTTTCTTTCTTATTTTTTTTTTTTTTGTTTTGTTTTGGGCCAAGATATTTTTATGTTTATGTTTATTAACCATTAGATTCTGACCACAAAGAAGGCAACAAGAATAAAGGCAAGAAACGAACTTTACCAATTAAAAGTTGATGCCGGATTTAAGATTTAGGATTTCAACGATTCCGACGAATCAAGAAATTCAAGATCAAAGTCAAAGCTAAAGAAATTTTTCTTCTATATACATACAAACATATATACATAATTGTTGGCCAACTGATTGGCTAGCTAACAACTTTATCAGATTTTGTCACTCTCTCTCTCTCTCTCTCTCTCTCTCTCTTTCTATCTATCTTCTATCTCTTCTATTGCCATTTTGCTAGTGGATATATACAATAAAATAACTTTTAATTACGCACAACCGAAATCTGTTTTGCATACATGGTACACACACACACACTCACACACTCACATATGTATGTTTTCATGTGTAAGTATGCACTCGTAAAATGTAATTAGAGTTGTGTGTGTGTGTGTGTGTGTGTAAAGGTGAAGTTGTCAAGCTTTTGGTATAACCAAAAACGAGCGTTTTAACAAGTTTAATTGGCGCAAAGTTCCACATACTCCACATAAGTTTATCGGCGCCGTAAAATGTTCCACTTTTCGGCAACTTTTGCCCCAAAAACTAGTTTTCCACACAACAAAAAAAAAAAAACAACAAATTTATATATAAATACATACACATATATGCATATATGTATATATAAAAAATAAATAAAAAAAAAAAAAAAACTTTTGAGATTAAGTGATCAATATTATATGATATTTAAATGTTATAGAACTATTTATTTAGCATAATCTTGTTAATAATCATTTTAATTATCATAAATCATAAAATAAATATCTTATTGAGAGGTTTTCATTTAAAGAGTAAAATGTAAAACTTCGTTATATAGACAGAGGTGGAAAGGCAAGGTAGTTTTTCCCACTTTTGCTGCCTGTTACTGACAACGCAGCAGGAAAAGGAAGAAAAAAAAAAAAAAAAACGAAAGAAGGAAAAAAGAAATAATGTTGGCCAAGCTAAAAGTAAAAACCAAAGCGACAAACTTTAACCAGGCCCCAACTTTTGTCATCGAATTCTCAGTTTAAGTTTTTCCCTTTTCTTGGCATACCCTTACAAGAAAAGGTATATTTATTATTAAATGGTCAAATCAAATGAAATGAAATGAAGATTTTCGCTCTTTATATTCTTCTGAGAGTTCCATCCTTTAGCTGGCATTAAAATTTAAAATATAGAAGATTGATAAAATCCTTCAAAGGAAGGACTACGGACAAATCCTTCGAAGGAATCTTTACTTCAAAGGGCTCTAATTCAGTCAAATCTCGTCTGATTTTGAAAAACTATGTCTTTATTTGATTTTTGGAATCGCCATTTTTAATTAGCATAAAAATCTGGAAAACTCATTTTCGACCCGATTTTTTCAAATTTTAACGATGGTTACACTGCAAAAAATGGCAAAAATCCGATTAAAATTTTTTTTCCAACTTTTTTTCAACTTTTAATGTAGTTTTTTAATACGGAAATTATCCAGAAGATTGATGTAAAACTTTTCAAAATCGGCCAAAAGATGGCTAATTTAGAGCCTATAGAACATAGGTAAAATCCTTCAAGAAAAGGACAACGGACAAGTCCTTCGAAGGAACCTCTATTTCAGGGGGCTCCAATTCGGTCAAATCTGATTTGATAAAAATCTGAAAAACTAATTTAAATTAAGAAAATTAATTTAATATAAAGAAAATATAATTTAATATAAAGAAAATTTATATTCAATTAATGAGGATTTCGACGGAGTCCGATTTTTATTTAATATCTCTTATTGGTACAGGGTATACATAATTTTATGTTATAATTGATTATTATGTTTTTTAATATAAATTAATCAAAAGGAAAAGGCTAAAACAAAAAAATAGATCTGCGTGAAAGTGGCCAAAACCTGTTAAAATTAAAGTTAATTAAAGTTAAAGTTAAAGTTAAAATTAAAATTAAAGAAAGAAAGATGAGATAATGGATAAAGAAATCCTTCTTAACAGTTTATAATTAATCATCGCTTATATCATCTAACTTAATATTTGATAATTCCATATATATATATATATATATATATAAATTAACATATACTTCAATATTTTAACTATTTAGATACATAAGAGTAGTAGGGTATAATCAATTCGGATAGACTGCACTTTTATTATACTTTTCTGTGTTTATAATTTTTGTTGTTGTTGTTGTTGTTTTATTTTTTAGTTTTGCCTTTCTTTGTTTTGCTATGCAAAAATTTTAATATTTAGTAAACTTGGCTTAAAAGTGGCAGCCGCTGCTGCTGATGCGGCCGTCGTTTTGGCTAATGAAATGCAGTCTCAGTCTCTCGACTTCATAAACTGACATTGTGTGTTCTGTGGGGCAGGATGAGGTTGGGGGGGGGCTGTGTTGGTAGGAAAAAAAAGACAAGATGAGACCAGAAACCAGAAGAAAAAAAAACCAAAAAAAAATGAAAGAGTGGCGGCTCGGCAACTTTTGCCAGCTGCCAAAACTGGAGACAGCTGATAGCCAACTTGGCCCCAAACTATATGCTTACCTGACTCAAAGGAGAAAACAGTCATAAGGCTATAGAGAAGAAAAGGATGAGGAGGGGGAGACGAAGACGTTGCTTTTCTCTTATATTTTAGGAAATGAATTCTTTGACTTAATATTGAAAGGTTTTTTTAGTTAGATATAATCATTAAAGGGTTAACATACATAAGTATATAACTTTATTTTTAGTTATCAGACTAATTGAAAATTTAACGTGTCATTCAATGGAAGTAAAGATTTTTCACATTAAAATTGTTTCTCAATTAAAATAACTAAATTCTAGTCATATTAATTAAAACTTTTATTTAAGAGAATTTAAAAAGAATTCTCGGCATTATAAATATGATAAATTTGTTTCAGATATTCCCTTGGATGACAATAGATCTCAGTATATGGGATTGATGAAGAAAAGGGAACGAACAGAATATCATTTGATTTGCATATCGTTGTATAGTAGCACCCTTCTCCCTTCCTCTATCCCCCTATATCTCTCTCCCCCTCTCTTTGAAAGAATTTTTGATTGTTTTGCTTTTGTTTTAGCGTTAAAATTGAAAATAAAACAAGAATAAAAAGAGAGAGAGAGGGTAAAAATACAAAGCTGATTCTGGAGCTGATGCCAATGCCTGTCCAAAGCAGATTGGACAATTGACAGTCTCTCTGTGTGTGTGTGTGTGTGTGGGTGTGTAGGTGTGAGTGTTGGTGTATGAAGTGGACATGCCCTATGCCCAGAGAACAAAAGTTTGACCAAGTGTCTGACGTGCGAGATGGCAAAAGCAACAAGAGTACGAGTGAGAGTCCGAATCCGAATCCAGACTAGGATCATGGACCAGGGTCCAGTTTTACATGAGCCAAACCAAACGATGGAATGGGGAAAGGGCAAATATGTAACATGGGTATGGGTATATTTTGCCACTTAACGTTGCACACACGTTTTGCCGCTTTCTGTTTCCTTTTTTTGTTTTTTACTCCCTTTTTCTATTCTTTTGTTTTGTTCCCCTTCTTTTTTGTATTTTTTTTTTCGATGTTTTTCATAACTGTCCGCTCACATTTTATGGAGTTTATTAATTTGAGTGCTTTTCATCCCCGTCGCCCCCGGGTTGACATGGTTTTTGGAACCCAAAAAAAAAGAAGAAAAAAAGAAAAATAAATAAAAACATTTGTCATGACTTCGCCATGGCGACATTTATATATCCTTTTATTTTAGAAGTCTGCTATTGTAAACTATATTAAACATTATTTTAACTAATCTTTGAATATGATATGAAAAATAGTTTTCAAAAATATTATCAAAAAGTTGTCTGAATGCAATTCTTAAGAATAAAATAATTAATTTTTATGGCAACTATATGAAATGTTGATGAATATTATAAAAATAGAATAACTTAATGAAGTAATTTTTTATTTAAGATTTGATTTAATCAATTTACTCAATAAAAAAAACAAAAACTTAACTAAAACTTGGACCAATAACAAAATAAATGATGGAAGATTTTGAGATATATATTTCTGATTTCGTTTTCATTTTCCTTATAGCCAGATTCGGACAAAAGCTAATATACTCTTGTTGCAAGTGTAAGGGAAAAGAAAATAAAGAAACAACAAACAACAGCAACAACAACAACAACAACAACAAATGGCGATACTTGTTTTATTGACTGAGGACTGAGGGACAGAACGCATGTGTCGCAACTGTCAATGAAAGTAAACGGATTGGCTTTCAAATATTGTTCACTGACCACCCTCCCCCACCAGCCACCATCCACCATCCACCAACCACCATCCACTCATCCCGATCCTCTCCATGGAATGCAGCCTCCCATCTACAAACAACAGATGTCTCCTATACCTCTCATACCGTCTGCCAATTGATTTTCAACTTTTATGTTTTGTTCGCTATGTGTGTGTGTGTGTATGTGTGTGTGTGTTGAGGCCACGTAGTTTAAAAATATTTTATAAATATTGACACTGCGATTACGCAGTCAACGCTTAATAAAGAAAAAGAATAACATAAATAACAAATATTTATTTATACTATATGTAACTTTAAACACAAAATGTAGAAATAAATAAATCACGTATACGCCTTGTTGTTGTTGTTGCCTATCGCGCGTGTGTGTGTGTGTGTGTGTGTGTGTGTGTGTATACAAATGGCAATGCAATTAGCATGCAATTAGTCACTGTCATTATGTGTGTAAAACTTGGTCTATACTCAACTTTTTGATTTCTCTTATTGTCCTTTTGTCATTGTTCATCGTGTGGTTGTTGTTGTTGTTGTTGTTGTTGTTGTCGAGCAGCGTACGTGACACAAGTTGAATTCTCTTTGCCATTTTCTTGCCACCAAATGTGGCACTTTTGGGCGCGAACTTTTTAATTGTTCTCCGCGTGTATGCGTCTCTATGTCTGTCTGTGTGTGTGTGTGTGTCGGTGTGTAAGCAAAAACTTTGAGCAAATATATTTTCGTGCCTATGCTCAAGGCAAAAGATGCCAAACCATTTGTTTTAAAAGCAAGCACTTTATTCCATACAATCAGCCATCACTCAACAATGAGGAAGTCAAGCAATTTATGGCGGCAACTCCAACTAAATGTTGGCCAGATTTGGTCTGGATTGGATTTACCGTTGCTATTCCAGAATAAAGGCAAAAAGATTATATGCATATTTAACTTAGAGTCTATAGAAGACTCTTCGCATTCTTCTAACTTTTGCATATATAAATAACAAGCAAATATTACGATTAATTAAATTTTAACTAATTCCTTAATTCGTCTTCTTATTTTTAGTAAGATTCCTGTAAGATATGTATAAAAAATATGTTTATCTTAATTTTTAGTTTAATGTTAAATAAAATTTTTCTTTATATCTATCAAACGAAATTTTTTATTGCCTACTTTTGAGCGCTTCACTTTAATCAAAAATCAAATTTAAATTGTTTTGTCATTTGTCTGTTGATTCGTTTTGCCACTTAAATGCCCCATAATAACAGAAAGTAAAACATAAAACATAAAACATAAAACAATTTGCCCAGCTAAATAATAGAAAGAATAACACAAAATGACAATGACCACAACAAAGTGCAAAATTAATGCCACAATAAATGTACTCATCTCTTTCTATCCTTAACAGATGAGTCACAGACAGAGAGAGAGAGAGCGGAAGAGTGTAAAATGATAGAAAAAAATGGTGAAAAAAGAATGCTGGCTAAGACTAGTTCGGGTCAGTTATAAAACATTTGACGAGTCAAAGTCGGAATCGGTATTGGAGTATAAGGAGTCAGAGCTAAAAGTCGTTGCGACACCTTTGAAGGCCGCTCAACCTTAACCCACAACAGACCATAAATAAAATGTCTCCCTGTCGTCTGGCCACTCACTTGAAATAGCAACAAAAATAAGAGGGACAAAAAAAAAAAGAACAAGAAGAAGAAGAAAATAACGTACAAGTCTGGGATTGGGCCTGGCCGCCGCAATTTCAGTCTCCATAAACTGTCAGGCATCAGTAACTTATCGACCCTTAGCTTTTAAGTGGATGATTTCAGGTTTCAGATTTCCACACACACACACACACACATACAGACAGAGACATAGACAGAGAAACACTCACACACACACACACTGACTCACACATATACTGTCAGCCAGGTGCTTGTGTTGGTGTTTTATTTTGTTTTATTTCACTTTCAATGCGGGCCGGTTATTCAGCTTTCCCCCCACATTTTCCATGCAGTCTGTCTTGTCGTATCCTGGCGTTACCCTCGTCCACGGCCCTGTGTTTGTCTCTAGCCATTGGCACTATCATCTTCATCATCATCATCATCCTCATCATCATCATCATCATTATCGTCTTTATCATTTTATTTGATAAACTCCTGCACTTCTGGTCAACTTGACTGACTTTTAGTTGAGCTGAAGCAGAAGCAAGAGCAGGAGCAGGAGCTGAAGGAGGAAGGAGGAAGGAGGCTGGTGAAGCTGTAGTCAGAGCGTATCCTGTGCCTTCTAGGTGTCTCCTGTTTGCGGTTGCTGTTCTACTCTTGCTGTTGATCCTGCTGTGGCTGTTGCTGTTATTGCTGTTGTTGTTGTTATTGTTATTGTTGGCCCGTGCACACGTCAAGTGTCCTTAAAGGGATTAAGGGTGAATGATAGCGGCTTATGTCTTAGGTGTGTCTGGTATCGTCCTTTTTGTAAAATAACTAATGCCTGACTGCCCATCTCTATCCCCAATTTTCCATTCTCCTTGCCCACTTTTGCTTCATTTGTTGTTGCTCTTGTCGCTTTTTTTCCCCCGAATATTTTCACATTTTCTTATTACTTTGCATAGGTCACACTGAATGGTAAATATTAAATTTGAATATTCAATTTATATTTATGGGTTAAACAAAAGTGAAAATTCTCAAGGAAAGTGCCGCAAACTTTACAATAGACATACATACATATATATATATATATATATATATATATATACATATATTTAATATAATATAATAATAGGTAGATATTAACTATAAATATAAAATAATTCACATCAATAACAAGAGTTTATTTTCGTTGCTCTTCAATAAAATACATTTATTTCTATATATATATATATATATAGTCAAATAACAAAACTTTTTCCATTTCCATTTGGGTTTAGTACCTACTTAATTAACAACAACAACAGAAAACATAGAGAAAACATAGAAAAAAATACAATAAAATTGACTACAAACGAAATAAACCATTACCTATACAACTATATGATACTCATTAGCAATAATATTAATCAAACAGATAAGGAATTATACTTACTATATATGTAAATGTATATTTTTAGTTAGTACATATTTTATTTCGGTTGAAATTTTGTTTAATTTCGATTTATAGCGTATTTATATACTCTTCTCTTGTTAATGTGTAGTAACGGGTATGAAATGGAAAACGAACCAAACAAAACTTTTGTCATTTACACAACGAAATGACACGCCTCCTCCAACTCCTTTGACTCCCGCTTTCCTTAGTTCTTAGTCCTTTGCTTTCATTCTTCTTCCTTCCATCCATCCATATACCGACTACTCATTAGCAAAGCTCATTATTGTCAATAGTTGGAAGATAATTTCGGACCTCGTACCACTCTTTATTTTCTATACCATTTACCACTCCTTCACCCTCCTTCTACCCCTTGTTGTTGCTATTGTTTTTATTTTCAAAGTCATTACAAAAGTTTGGCCGCATCGATAAATGGATAACCAAAACAGCAGCAACAGACCAAAACCAAACCAAACCAAACTCAAACTCAAACCCAATCCAACCCAACGATACGAAAGCAAAATACTAAACCAGATAGATGCCCAGGTATTCTGTTTTTGGTCTGGGCACACTGCTGTTGTCCTTTCCTATAGAAAATTTCCAATTGACTGCGGTCCTCCACAACTAATTGGCAACAAATGAGCACGAAGCGTGCAGAATGAAAGAGAGTGGGGGGAATAGAGTGGGGGCCAGGGAAAGGGCTGAGAAGGGAAGGCAGTTAGTGGAATAGGAAGAGGAAGAATAACAAATGCATTCAATGCTTGGTGTCTATGGGGCACGTTTTTGTGACCCTTGGGCAGGAGGTTGAAGCAGAAGCAGGTCCTCTAAGGACCTGCAAATCAATTAGGCAACGCAGAACACTTCTTTTAGTTGTAGTTGTTAAAAAAAAAAAAATAAAAAGAAGATGAGGAAAAAAAAAAGGAGAAAGTTGTTAATTGAAAACGGTAAATGCTTGTTGTTCTCTCTGTCTCCCTCTCTTCCTTTCATTCGTATACCATTCTACGGTTATATATCTCTCAATCTTGTTTCTTTATCCGTTTGTGGTTTTACCCTAATTCCTTTTTAAAGTCACTTGTAAACATTTTACTTGAAATTTTCTTTTTTAATTCTACAAAACAAAGTAAATTTTCAAATTTAATTAGTAATTTATGTTAATTAACTGAACTTGAAATTAATCTAATCATTAAATAGAAAATTGTAGATTTTTTTTTAAATGTAATTTTGTTAAAGAATTTAAAATTTTCTTCGTAAATATATATAATATTTGTTTTATAAATTGGGGTTAGTTATTACATATTTTCACATTTTCTTTTAGACGGGACTAAAATCAACTGCAACTGACTGGTTAATTTAGCTGACATGCTGCCTGACTAAATTAACACATTAAAATTACTTTTTATGACAAGTCAAAACACACACAAAGCACTCGTTAAGTCGGCAGCAGGACGCAGTCAGTCTTTCGTAATAAAAGCAGCCAAAAAGCTTCCTTCTCCACCAGTATGCGAGTCCTTGAACAACAGGCACACACACACGCACACACACACCCCATCACACTTCTTTTCCAGGGGGAAGAAGCAGAGTGTTGGTAAGGGTTTCAGACGTCAGGTGGTGTGTCGTGTCTGTGAAATGTTTTGCTCACATGTGCGTGACTGAATGTCTTGAAAGAAAGAAGGCGGAAAAGAAGGTCCTTTACTTCTTCACTTAAGTCCACTGTCATATCCCTCACACTGTTTCACGTCCTGTGGGATAAACACAAAAAAAAAAAAAAAAAAACAAAAATTAAGTATACTTAACTATGGCAAAGTTTTCATACTCTAACCAAATTTTTTTTGTCTTTTACAGACACAATTTTGCTTCTTCACAATTTGCATCAGACTTTCTTTCATTCCTTTAAAGAATTTCTGTGGTAAAATATTTAACAACCAAAAAAAAAAAAAAAAAAAAAAAATGAAACAGAAACTGAGAATTCATTTTGTCGCAAATGTATTAGATAAATGTCAATACCCTTTCAGCAAGTGTATATACATACTATATAAATGGAAATCACAGTTAATGTTTATACTATATATTCTTATTTTACTAGTCTGTGATTTGTTATTGATATTAAATATTTGTTGGCATCATTTTTGTATTGTACAAATATACATATAATTATATATGTATACATATATACATATGTATGTACAAATATATATACATACATATATATATATAAATAAAAAGGGAAACACTCTTCTGACAAATGTTTGAAATTATCTCGACTCGGTCATATTTATTTAGATGAAGACGACGAACCGCAAAAATTTCAATTGAAGAAATGCAAGAATGATTTCGATTTCGATTTCAAATTTCGATTTCGTTGATGCAGACAGAATGAAAAGGTCAGCATAGCAACAGCAAGGACCAAGGACCAAGCAAGAAGTAAAAAGGCAAAGAGCAAGGAGCAAGAAGCAATAGCAATAGAGCAACAGGAGCCGCCTGCCTGGGCGTCAATTCAATATTCAAAATGTAATTTAGCGTAATGCACACAGAGCAACAGTCAAGAGCAAGGCAGACACTTTGCAACCAAGCATATACCCTCTCCTCCTTTCCCCCCCCTAGCCAGAGTCCTCCATGCAGACGGACCTTGCAACATGAGACGCAATTGCAGCGATAAAGTTGCTCTTAGATTGCCAAGGTAGACCGCATCATAGATCGGGGGAATGGAATTGAAAATGGGTGAACAGAAATACAAGATGCATTCACTATTTCCACACCCCCTTACTCTTGCACTTGTCCTTGCCGTTACCACACACCCGTTGCCCCATTCTCAATACCTTTTGGCCATAAAAATGTTCTCTTTCGGGGCGATGTTAAATTTCATCTGAAGGCCAAAAGGATATTGAAGGGCTCAAAACTTGTAAGCGGAAATATTTGTGTAAACAGTATTAACACAAAGAAAGTGGACAACAAACGACAACTAGGAGAACGGATAACGGGAATGGTTAGCAACTGAAAATGTTGGCCAAGCTGAGTTATCATCTTTTTCATCCATCCATCCCTTCAGCCACCCACATCCTCATCGGTATATCATTGCTACTCCTATGATAAATATGCGAAAAATAAAAGACTGAGAGAGTGAGAGAGGGAGACAGGGATAGGTTAAGAGGTTAAGAGGTTGAGGTGGAAAGTCAACAAGCGAAATGCATAAATAAATAAATAACAATATTTTCAATGCTTTGGCTATTAACCCTTGTGTATGCCATTTTTCAGCTCAATTTGCTGTGACTGAACTAAAGTTTAACTGTAAATGTAATTAAATTGTTTTAATAATTCTATTCCAGAAATTATATATAGATTAATCCAACTTTAAGGCGACTTTGAGGGTTAAATTACAAACATCTTATCTAAAATACGTCAGTATATGTGTGTGTGTGTGTGTGTGTGTGTGTGTGTCTGGAGGAGGGGCTAGTTGTGTGTGTATTCACACACATCCGCTAGAAACTTAAACGTCAAAGGCCAAGCCAGGCCAACTATGGAGCACCACAGGCGTTTTCTAGTTCCGCGAACTTATTGGCAAAAAAAAAGAAAAACAAGAAAAATCATCTATATATGTATGTATGTATGTATATATATACATGTATGTATTGAAACGAAGCAGAGCATAGAGTGGAAATCAATAAAAAAAAGAAAAACAGAAAAAAAAACTGAAAGAAGAAATAAATAAAAATAGAGAGAAACAAGTAAAACGTCAGATACACACACACACACACACACACACACACACACACATAAACATATACAAGTGGAATAGCAAACGACCGCGAATAGCGGGCTAACGCCGCGCCATAAAACCTTTTAGTTATATTAATTTCAAATCAGACCGTTGGCCAAACACCTAACCCACTGGCTTACCAACAACACCCTCCCCGCCCACTGCCCACCTCTACCGCCACCGCTAACACCAATGCGGCTTTCTTTCAACAAGAATTTAATGCGCTAAAGGCGTTAACCGAAATGGCGTAAAACTTTTATGAGCCCGATTTTTGTTCTTTTTTTCCTTTTTATCCTTTTCCATATTTTTCTCTGCCCTCTAATTATGTTCAACACATTTTGGCCTAAATTCAACTATATAGATAGATACATATACATATAGATAGATATAACAATTGCAACAGACCTTGAACCTTGAAAATTACCTGCAATCGAATGACCAAATTGATCTTGTCGCATAATTCTTGTACAAATTGCCACAACGATTTATCTTGCTGCCAATTAGCCAGAGTTCCGAGTCTCATTCGCACCATCCTTTTGTTTGGTGGGTGGCGGCGGGGGGGGTTAACTGGAGGTCGGTTTTTGGATGTTGGGGTCGAGCCAATAACAATTGCCGTTGGCGTTTTTAATTAGAAAATGCGCTGAGCATTGGCTCATTGGACTATGCCCCGATCCCCGCATCTTTATTCTCCCTCCCCCCCTCTCTGTCTCTCTATTCCTCCCTCTCTTTTATGTATATGCAGCAATGACTTCAATGCGCCAGACTCGACTCCCACTCGTTCATTCAATCTCTCTGTCTGTCTGCAAGGTGTAAAAACTAATTACATTAAAACTGCCACGAATTCAATTGTATGGCCTGGACTGGCCTCCGACATTGCCACTGCCTCTCTCTCTTTTTCTCAATGAATGAATGTGTGTAAATGTATCGATGTATGCGTGTGTGTGTGTGCGAGAAATTGCAATGAGCGCGCAAAAATGTGCAAGCATACTTTTTTGGCGCTTGCCTTAATCAATGCCGAATGCCGCCCTGCCAATTACATGAGCAGCAACAAGAGCAGTCACATTGAATTCGAATGCATTGTTACTATTCCCCCCCCCCTCCCTTTCACTCTTCCCCACCCCGTTCCTCCACAACCTGCTCTCTGTCTCTATACCTAACGCCAAACAATGAAAGCACATCGACTATAACAATAAAAAAAAAATGTCTGAAATCATAAATTAACATCGATAAAATTCGATAACAATCGATAGATCCAAAGGCTATTATGATCAAATCTAACATTAGGTTTCTGTTCTTATTATTAATCTATTAAGTACCAGGGCTGCACTATCAAAAGAAACAATTGAGTAATTTTGACTAAGATTTCATTATTCTTAGAGCATTAGACTTGGACTTTAATTTCTTGAACTAAAACTATTTACAGAGTATTTGCAGTTCATTATGATCAAATATCAAATGGATTTCTGTTATTATGTTGTTGCTACCGTTATTGTTATACGTGTAGTTGTTATTTTGGTGATAAGTGCGGTGGGGAAAACGGAATGTTGTCCGGGTCTTTCAATTGCAATGTCAAGTGATTGGTTTCCGTCTGATGATAGAGAGCAGGTATGGGGGTATAAAGGCGATATGGCTGTTCACTCTTCTTTCACTGACTTTGATTGAAATGCGAGGCTTTCAATAATGCAACATACAACATACAACATTCATATATGTACATATATATTCGTATACATTCACTGGCAGGTAAATTTGCGTGACAAATTTGTTGAGACATCCGAATTGAATTAACTGGTAAATGGGATCTCATGGATTAGTTAGAATCCAACTGAACCGCAATGAAATGAAAATCATGTAATGTAACAGCATGGCATTAATAATATATGTTATAAATCTGCAATAACCATATTATCGGATGGAGATTTATTGTTTTGTCTGTGGCTAATTTATGCATGCAAGACAAGACATACACACATACAAACACACATATTCTCTGTGTGGCTTTTCCTTTCTTGATTTTCCTTGAATTCTTTTCGTTTACTTTTTGTTTATTCCCTTTACCCCCTCCCTTCCACCCATTTTAGACTGACTTCATTTGTATGCAAATGAAGTGAAAATCTAATTACCGAAAGAATATGCCGTCAAACAAAAGATAAGAGATATGTATTATTTTTTTTTCTTCTCATTTTTTCTAAGTGTGCGCATATATATATGTGTGTGTGTGCATGTGTGTGTGTGCATGTGTGCGTATATGTAAGATTACATTATGTATGGCAAGGGAAGGTATGGAGGATATAAGGAGTTGATGGAGGTGGAGGCAAGTCGACGACAATTTGTAATGCGCCAATAAGAATTTATATCAACGAGCCAAGCCACGATTCTGCTAGTACGAACAACAAACGAAGAGCGAGCCCATCGTCATCGTCTTTCCCTACTGATAAGGAGCGTTTAGCAGCAGGCACAGGACTACTACTACTACTACCACGAACAAAAAAAGACAAAAATAGAAAAATAGAAAATCGGAAAAACCGAGCATTAAAGGACCCGCGAAAACAATAACAACATCAGCAGCAGCAGCAGCTAGCAGTAACAAAAACAACAAGAACAACAACAACAATGAGAGCAGCTAGCAGCAAGTTGAAGCACGTGGATATCAAGCAGCAAGCGATGTAATTCGTCGATGGCATCCTCGTCCTTACCGACACACTGCCTCGTATCCTTCGGCAATCGTTGGCAGCGACGTCAGAACTTCGTTCAATTTCACACACTATTGTGTCCATGTATAAGAGTACGAGAGCAAAATACCAAATGGTAACACTCTCGTAATGGGAACAGTCATAAACTAGGAACAGTTGCACAACAACTTAAAAATTTAACAAGGTCTTAATATAGATAAAACAAAATAACAAAATAATTAAAGTAAGCCTAACTCTAATAACATAACTAACATAGTAAATAATATTATATTTAATACAATAACTATTCTTAAAACTAATGCAATAACTATAATAAAATACCTAACAGCATATATTAAATGTAATATAATAAAACTTATGAGATTAGCCATCGTTTTAGTTCAATATTTTAATTGACCTCAACTTAACACCAGTTACGGTAACATTTTCATAACTGTAGACTAGATTAGATCGACATAATATAATACAGTTAATTTATTTTTTTAGTTTTTGTCATTATTTTTGTAACCAGAATCAGGTAAACATTAATCTTGCCTAAGGTGGCGTAAGTTTGTGACCCCATTTAACTAATGTTAGTCGTTGAATATGTTTAGTACATATTACGAATGGTTTCTACAAAATGGTCTAGTAAATATTGCAATAAATTGAAGTAATACTCAATTATTGAATGTATTAAAAATTAATATTGTTTGTTTAATAATAATAATAATAATTTTTGAAAATCATTTGAGGCAGGCTCAATTTAAAATTTCCCTTCAAAGCCACTGAGAAATTTCCCTGTTGTCTGTTGACTGTTTAACCGTTAGAGTGACACCAGTATTTCGTTTGCTTCGTGTTTCGGTTCGTCGGTTATTCGTTCGTTAGTATCATTGTTGTTGTTTTTGTCGTTGGCTGCTGTTGCTGCGTTGATGTTGCTTTGGCTGCTGCTGTTGTTGCTGTTACTGTTGCTGTTGCTGTTGCTGTTGTTGTTGCTGCTGCGCAACTGTCATAGGATTCAAGGCGAAAGTTTCGTTGCATATCCTTTGGCGCTGATAGCAATGACAATTCAGTTTCAATTCGAATGCAGAGATAAACGGACGCGTTGTGCCGCAGCAGCAACAACAACAATATCAAAATACCGTTAATAATAAACCGCGAAATTTTTGAACGGCATGAAATAATATTTTTTGAAAAATTATTAAAATAGAAAAATCAAACGGAGAGAAAATCTATACGATTAGAATTAAATCGCGGTAATTTATATTTGTTGTTTTCTTTGCTAGTTTAATTCATCAGATGTTTTTTTTTTTTTTTTTTTTTTTTGGTTTGTTGCCGGTGTGTCTGATTGCAGTTGAGTGTGTGTTTGTGGGCGGGTGAGTGTGCGTGTATGTGTGCGTGTGTGTGTGTGTGTGTGTGTGTGTTTGTGAGCGTGCGGGTGTGTGGGTGAAAGAAAAGACGGAAATGAAGCATGCAAGCTGGTTTCACATCAATGAAAAGTAACGGAAATTGAAATTTGCATGTGCAGGCCGAAGGCGGAGGAAGTGAAGCAGAAGGAGAAGAAGAAGCAGAAGCTAAAGCTAAAGAATAGCCAAAAGGTGGAGACAATGTGGCCAATGATAACAAAAATCATCAAACCAATGCGGCCACCAAATCCGCTGAAAGCCAAAACATTTTCAAAAAAGTAAGAGCAACAACGAATGCGAGACAGAGACAGAGAGACAATAGTGAGACAGTGCTAGCTAGAGAGAGAGAGAGAGAGAGATAGAGGATAAAGAATCAATTCAAGTGCTAGATCCGAACCAACGACACACAACCCACCAGTCCAGGCATCTCATCTCTTTATCCATTTAACCATCCTCAACTGTTTCTGTGAAACTGCAAACATCGACTCCCAGCTTGAACTCCAGCAGCTCAGACAGCGGGGGAGATAGAGAGAGAAATACGGAGACAAAGACAGAGACAAGGACACCATAAGAGTGAGCTATAGGAGATGCCGTCGCCAGTGCATACATTTTGCTTCTCCTCGGCAGGATTTATCGCTTGCTCAGCAATCGTTCTGCTTTGTAGTTCCGGTAAGTGAAATATGCCCAGAGCATCGACGAGGACAACAAAAGGGGGGGGAGAAATGTAACGAAGCAAGCCATACACTTCATTCATTCATTCATTCATTCATTCATTCATTCAATTTTGGATGGTCAAACAGATGCAATGAACTTGTTGTTGTACTATGTCTCTTCGTTTCTTTTCTTTTTTTTTCCTTTTTTTTTGTTATTTTGCAACAACCCACCGCCCTCGTACTGTCTCCCTCCCACGTTTTTTGGGTTTTTGGTTTCTACGGATTTTGATTTTCGTTCTGCTACTGCTTCTGTATTTATTGTTGACGTTGCATCTTGCAATGAAAACGTCATCGAATGTAAAATGTGTTTGGCGAGGCAAGTTTTAAAAGGATTTTCGTAACACACACACACACACACACACACACATGGACAAACAAATACACAAACAAACCAACACTTGCACACACACAAGCAAACATACACACATAGTTGAAAATGGAAAACTGCAAAACATGATGGCTAAAACGATGTACTTGCACAACTTCAGTTGAGAAACTAACAAAAACAAACACAAAAACAAAAGAAAGCAACCGAAAACATAAATATATCTTAACAAAAACTATTTTAGCCTGTCTTTTACATCATTTAGTCCATTCACTTGAAATTGCATACAACTGATTATTGCCAAATGCTTGTAATATTTTTATTGTTTTTGTTTCTTTTTTTTTCCATATATTCATCTAACCACCGATTGCATGTTAAACAGGTTTGAGGGAGAAAAAGAATAAGAATGATATATGTATCTGTAGCCAATGACAGATTCAATTGTCTATTCCAAATATTTCCATCTCTATTCGAATAAGTTCATTGGATTTCTTTTAACTTAAGAGGCGAAAGATCAGTTTTCCATATACATATTCTACAAATTTTTTTTTTCTACTATAAATCAAATTGAAATGATTTTATACTATTATTATTCAAATATGTCATCGACAGCAAAAATCTTAATTCGATTTGTGGCAAGCAAATAGCATTAAATCCAAAAAAAACAACAAATATATTAATAATAAATAAATGTGAGTGAGAATGTTGAATATGTAGAAGATTTAGGTAAACAAAATTTAATGCTTATGGCTGAATTTTTTGTTTAAATTTTGAAATAGATGAGATGAACTTTAGTGCATATTAAAAATGTATCTATTACAGGACATTAATAAAATACAAACTGAGGTATGTTAGATATTGATAGTGATTATTTTTAATTCATTTCATTTATTTTATTTTCATTCATTTATTTCCTAAATCCAAATTAAAGATTGCGAATTGTTTGGATTCGTAAGTTCACTGTTAAAACTAAATTAGAATTTCATAAATTTGAGATAAATTAACATATTATTTATTGTTAAATATCTTTTAAATCAAGCTGTACAATTGGTTGACTGATTGTGATTAAAAATTTTATTGTTTTTTTTTGAAACTTATCAGATACTAAATATGGAAAGAGTTAGAGATTTTTAATAATTCAATTTGTTTTGTTTCTTGGATTGTCTATTAACTACATATTCTATTGGAGTGTATATATATATATATATATATATATATATATATATATATATATAATATATATATATAAAATATGCAAAACTTTGCATTTCAGATGAAATTCATTCAAAAATCTGTGACCAAGTCTTCTTAATTGAACTTTTATGATGATGCCAATCCGAAGATGATTTTGTTTATTTTTGTTTTAAATTCTCGCATAATTTTGAAAAACATAAACAAATTGAAATTCTTGTTACAAATTCCAGCAGGTCAGTTAGGGTATTAGTGACAAAAACCGCAGACGGATTGGTTTGTGGATCTAACAAAACAAAAACAAAATGTGGCCAAGCAAAAAAAAATGGCCTCATAAAATACCCAATGATAGTGGGTGATAGAGATAGCCAGAGAGAGCGAGAGAGAGAGAGAGAGAGAGAGGGAAAGTGCGAATAAAGAGGACAAACAGTGTATGAGGGAGTGAGATGGAGTGAAACGAGATGGCGTTTATTATACTTTAAAAATTGCTGCATAAACAAGTGCAAATAAAATAAGCAAAAGGCAAACAAACAACAAAAATTGCATTGCGGTCTGGCAACAGCAGCAGCAGAAACAACAACAACAACAATAGCAACAACAACAATACCAACATCAACATCAACACCAACAACAATAACAATAACAACGTAAATGTGCAAACTGCAAACTAGTAAAAAGTTCCCCCGGGATGAGAAAATGGTGACAAAACTCACACGTAAAATATAGGCAATATACGAGTTCACATTTGTACTCATATGCAAAACGGTGTGTGAGGTCAGGGGTGAGGGGTGAGGGTTGAAGGGTCAAGGCATCAAATTCCCAAATAAAAAGTAAAACAAAAAAAAAAAAAAAAAAATGAAACAAACAAATAAAAATCAACAAAAAATTAGTTAAACTACGAAATGAAAATAGACTGACCAAAAGTAAAAATAACATTTTCAATAAATTTATATAGAAAACTGTCTTAGATCTTAGAATCGAACAAATTTGTAGCCAACTTATATTATAGATTTCTATAAATTTATTTGAAATTTAATAAAAACAATCCGAAATAAAGACTATTATATATAGTACATATACATATATCTTTTGTTAATTAAGCTGTGAGATAAATCTTTTAGTTTCCTTTTACTTTATGTCCCTAATTTCCTGACTAATCTTTTCTTTATATGGTAATGGGGGATATTTTCTAAACGTTTTTATAAACTCATTATAGATTAGAATTATTATAGATAATTTTATAGATTAGCAAAATATTCATTTATTAAAAATAAAAATAAATAGCAGAATCCTTATAAACATGCCAAAATTCGAAATGAAAAACTTTTTCCAAATTCAAAATCTTTAATTGGAAAAACCTTTTTTGTTTTTCTATATTGTCATGATTCTCCATGAATGTCTATTGAAATACCGCGGCGTATGGGTAATATATCGTAATTTTTTTATTATATTGATATCAATGATATTGTGAAACATCTAGGACATATAACTGTAAAGATATATAATCAAGCATATTTATTGGATGAAAAATTGAAAATATACATGCGTATCGGTTACGCAATTTTTGATTTGAAATATCAATCAACTAAAAGCTTGTCGAAATTAAAGTTCTGCCCCATGAAAACTAAGAGCGAAAAATGTATAGGACATGGCTTTACAGGACAATCAACTTTGACACACACACACACACACATACAGACATACTGACCCATACACATGTATAATGGGTGTGTTACTGCTTTGGCTGCTGATTCTCCTGGTTTATGATGACCATTTAGCTAGAGGGTTCTTTTGACAAATTGGCCAAATTATTGTGTTAAATTTGCCCTTGAGGTGAAAAATCACTTTGGCCTGGCAACGATTTCATTTGGTTATTGCTGTTGTTGTTGTTGTTGTTGTTGTTGTTCTTGGTGGCGGTGTCGTTGTTGTTGTTCTTGTTGTAGCCCATGTTATACTATGTGCTGATTGTGCTTTTGTCGTCTACTACTGTCACATTACAAACATCGATACATATGTCAGCCATAGGCTATAAATGACGGCTAAGACTTCACTTTAACGCCTAAACCAAAAACCAAAAGCCAAAAACCAAAAAAAAGAAAAGTAACAAAAGAATAAAGCAAAAGGCAAAGAAGGAAAAAATGGCTTGTTCTTTAAGGCCAATGCCATAGCCACAGACACATCATCACATGGAGAATGTTGCAAATTTAGTTGCATGCCACACTAATTGAAGCAAAATAGATGAAGTTAACTTTTGGCTTCAAAACAAAACTAGTAAGAAACAAAAAACCAAAAAAAAAAAAAAAAAAAAAAAAAAAAAAAAAGAGTGAGGAAAAATGAAAAGAAAATGGTAGTCAGGAAACCTAGAAAAAAGCGAAAAGTTTTTAAAAACGATTTCGTATGCAGCGTTGACGTGACTCGCATTAACCCCCCGCCAAGCAAGTGCAATACTCTCACCCAAATACACACACACACACACACACACATATCACATAGACACACACACACACATGCAAAAGAGCTAATGCAGGTGGCATTTGGCAGGTGGCAGGCGGCAGGCGGCAGCTAAAGTGTAGTGTGGCCCGAACAAATACTGTTGCTTATTATCGAAATTGTATATGCCAGGCAGGCAGGCAGGCAGGCAGGCAGGCAAGCAGGCGCCTTAGCGGACACAACTTCCTTGACTTTTCTCCTACTTCTTTTCTTTTCCTCTTTTTTTTTTGCTATTTTTGATGATTTTTCTTCAACTTTTTGCGGGCGCGTGGTGAAAAGTTAGCTTGGCACCAACAAATTAAGATAGTTGCGGGTTGGATAGTTGTAGTCTAGACGGTTTTTAGTCAAATTATGGTTTTCAAACGTTGTAATTCTTTCCCTATATACATATATATACTCTACACCACCCCCCATCCTCCTGTTACCCTACATATGCTTTAGTTAACTAAAACATGAGCTTAGCTTTGCTTGGCAAAAATCTTCATATATATTTTTTGTAAATTACTGAATTTTCAATATTTCCAGGACTACAAAAAAAATTCCATTTCATCTTCGTGGCTCAAGATTCAAACCCTTATCCATTAATATAAACCGAAAATACAAATTTTCTTGTTTTCTCATTTTATTTTTATTTATTTTATGTTTTTTTTTTTTTTTTTTTTGATAAATCATTGCATGACTTGGAGTTTTTTTTGGTTCTAGCACTTTTATTTATTTATTTCTTTTTGTTTCGTTTTTGCCATTTGTATTTTCTTTGGTTTTTGTTTTTGTTTTTTTTGGTTTTGTTGTTTTTCTATCTTTTGATTTCAAATTTAAATTTCGAATTTTATTTAGCAAACAGTAAAAGTATTTTTACTTTTAAATTTCCTTGAACATTTTTTCCATGTTGGAATTTCTCCATTTGCAACAAAATGACTGAAACGAACAACAACTTTTACCAGACCCCCTCCCCAACCCACCCTCCAAAAAAAAAAAAAAACACTTAAAATGAATAAATGCAAAAACACACAACAAAAACCCAAAAATTGTGCAAATCCAGTAATAGACTTAAGAAATTTAAATTTGTTTAATTTGCTGGATAAATTAAGTTGCAAAATGAAAATAAAAGACAATGAAAAATTTGCCAAAAGACTTCTAAAATATTGTGTGAAATTTTGTCAACTAAAATCAAGTATTTAAATGATGGAAATAAAAAGAAAAGAGAAAATAAAATAACAATAAAATTAATTTGATTTATCTATTTCTATCGATTGTCTATTTATTTTTCAATTTTCACCATATATTAGCTTGAATAGCAATATATAGAATAATATAGATTCCGAAGTAATCAATCGATAGTTCCAAATATTGATATAGTTAATTGTTCCATTTGCTTGATTAAGATAGAAAAAAAAAAAACAATTAAAAATTTGTTTCCTTTTTAACATATTATTCTCCTAAAATATTACTTTCTCCGCTTACCTATCACTATATCTTTTTGGTTTTGATTTTCCAATGCCGTTCAAGAAAATGTCAGTCAATTTTCTTCTTAAAAGAATCGAAGGCGACAGTTTGATAAACTGAATCGCTGCCTTAGATACTAATCAGCGTTTCGTTGAGCGCTTTAGCAGGAAGCAATAAATTTTCCCAGGACATGCCATGTGCATATATGTGTGTGTTCGTGTGTGTGTGTGTGTGTGTGTGTGTGTGTGTTTGTCGCGCCCTTGTCTAGAAATTTTAATTAAAAGCGATGACATAGCGAGTAATTCTATATCAAAATGTCGCCTATTAATTTTAAGAACATTTCCTTTATTGATTCATTGTCAATATTATATTGAAGCCATAATTTACACATAAAAGGGCTATCTGCCGCACTCTTCTCACTCTTCTTGTATAGCCAAAACCACAAATATATACACATTCCCATTCCCATTCCCATTATATCCTTAAACTCTTCTCCTGTGGGTCGATTTTGTTTGGCTTGTTTAATTCATTTAGACATTGAAATGCTGTTTGGGGCGTGTTTGCCTTTTTGATGATTGCGTGCAGTGTGTGTGTGTGTGTGTGTACGTGTGCGTGACTTTTGATAGCCCTTTACCGCCCCTCAACGTCTCCCCTCTCATCACAAACATAACATCTTTACGCCATTTTCTGTCACGCAAACAAAGAAAGAGACTTGACAAACAAACAAACAAACAAACAAACAAACAAAAACTAAAAAACCAAACAGACATTTAGTTCGTCTTTATATTGTTTATTCTGATTTAATGATTTCATTTTCATGAAAATCCATGAATCTGAGCTAATTTAGACATCTAAACACGCTTGTTACTGATAAGACAATTCAGTTAAATTTACATATATATGTAGATATTATATATCATTGAAGAGGGTTATATATATTGTGTCTTTGATTAAGATTGAATTAAATAATAATGGTTTTGGTTCAATTAATATTTAAATTAATAAATCACAAATAAAAATATTAATGTTAATTAATATAGATAATTCCTATTGAAATGAAAGAGAGCTGCAATTGTAAACTATATATTAAAGTTTTCTTTTTAATTAAACTTGTAAACTCTTCCTTGGGATAATTCCAAAATCAAGTGTTTTGTAACAAGTGTAGAAGAAAATTCAGTAGAAAAAAAAAAGAAGAAAATTTGCTGCCTGTCTGTAAAACTGAAGACCAACTGGAAGCAGGCTGAAAGGATTAAGCCAGTAAGAGACAAAAAAGCCTTAACCCGGCTAGCATTTGAATAGAAAATACAACTTTCATTTCCCACCTCCTCCCCTGCCATTATAAACTATGACCAACAATTGTATCAGTCGGACAGACAGACAGACAGACAGACAGACAGACTGAGTGAAAAATAGAAAATAAATAAAAACAGATGAAAATAAAAATAAAAATAAAAATAAATCGAATTCTGTGGGTCACCCTCGTTCGTCTTGCAAAACTGTTATAACAATAAATTAAGTTGCTGTTGCAGCAGAAAAAAAAAACCGAATTGCCAAATTACTGCCAAAGATACTATTTTGGTCGGTTTGGGTGGGTGTTAACCGATGAAGGGTACACACATACACATATATATATACATACATATATATACACATACATAGTATTCTATATGCAATCTGTTGACAACAAATCATTATCAGAGAATGTCAAGGGGGTGGTGGTGGATAAAAGGAAGAAACGACCGACCGTAAAACATTCAAAAATGTCTCTTTCGGTTTATAGGGGTATGCGTGTGGGGGTGGGGGGGGGAGTAGGAATTGTACACATTTTTAGAGCTCTACACTCCGTTAAAGGCCAATTTAATAGTTCCCCCCCTCGCCATTCCCAACAAAATTCTCTAATACGCTAAGTGGAGATAGACAAATAAGGCCACAGCAAAGAAAAAGTCCATAAGTTAAATGGGGGGAACTGCCATCTAAATACCCTCCATTAAGAAGGTATATTAGCTAAGACAACCCAACTGAAAGAATCTTGTGACATGTCCTCTTTTCTTTTGGGATAAATATAAACATACATATGTATGTAGAGATATACATATATGTAGATAAATATATTTATATATATAATTCTGAGTACTTTTGCTTACATTGAAATATTCTAATATACCCTATCAACTGCATATAAAATAAACACGGTATAAAATAGCGCGACAAACAAACAAAACAAAATGAAGTGACGTCGGCGACGGCGACGGCGAGTCGCCAAAATACCAAACGGACGTTCATTGTTATTTTAAGAAAAAGCAACACGACTATAGCAAACGAGAATCAAGAAACTGAAATTCTCTTGAACGCAGTCTAAAAAATAATATTAGAACGAATCAACGAATTTTGTATGCCCTTTGGCACAAGATAAATCAATGCAGACTACAGAAGATTTGTTCAAACTGCAAAACCAGAAAATTCTTAATAATTAAGATTTAAATAGCTTAAAATAAAGTTTAATATAAATATTTTTCATAATTATTTCATTAGATATTTTCATAGCAAAAATAAAACTATAAAAAATAATATGAAAATCATTTTAATATAAGTTCAGACAGTATATATACATATATCAAACACACAAAATATCACATAAACACAAAATTGAAAAAAAAAAAAAGGAATTTTGATATAAACTGCATTTTTGTTTTTTGGTTATAAAATGTTTGAGAACGAAAGGAAAACAAAAACATAAAAATTCATATACCAATTATTTTGGCTTTCCAAAATACTTAAAACAATATGATTGGAAAATCGATATCAACTTAAAACAAATATATTGAATGAATGATCACAATTACATATATTTGTCGCTCAAGTTTGTCATCTAGTATGAAATATTTCCTCTATTAAGGGTATAACATAAAAAATAAAGAGAAGAAAAACCAAACCGAAACTAAAAAAACAAAAAAAAAAAAAAAAAAAAGAAAAAAACAAAAAATTGAGCGCTGCTGCTCCAGGAAGCAGGCAACGATGCCAACGAGATTCCCTTTTGAACTTCCGCTTTGGCTTGGAGCAATTTCTTTGGGCTTTATTGCCGCCACATTGCCGCACGCCCCTTGCCACTTTTCCACTCTCTGTCATGCTATAACCCCTCCTACCCTCCTACCCTAGCCCCTTAACTCTAGCGCACCCTTGCTGCTTCCATCCAACGCATATAGCATAAATTTTGAATACTCTCCAAAATGGTGAGGAAGGGTGAGGGGGGGGGAACTGGGGGTGGTGGTAAGAAGAAAAGAAAAAAATTGCGAAAATTGTCTGTCGCTTGATAAAGCGGAAGCAGAACTTGCCCATAAACGAAATGTGGCAACTGAGTGTAAACTTTATTGGCGCCAGACTGGCTGGCGACATTGCTGTTGTCATCCTCATCCTTCTCATTCTCATCCTTTTTACGGTAGTTTCTACTTTTTTTGTACCCCCACCATCTCTCTCTCTCTCTCTCACTCTTTCGCTCCCTGGCTCACTGTGTTTTATTTTTTTTTTGGCTGGCCGTTGACTCAGGCGACACGCATTTGGAGTTGGCTATGACGATGGCGATGGCAATGGCGCCTCGATGGCTGGCAAGTAAAGTCATCGTTTACCCCCCAAGAAGATGCTGCTACTGTTGTTTGTTTTGTCTGACTCTGAATTTGGCTTCTGCTGGAGCTCCTGCTGCTGCTCCTGCTGCTGCTCCTGCTGCTGCTGCTGCTGTTGGTTGTGATGCTACTGCCATAAGGAAATCTTACATTAGTTGATTTCATGCGCTGTTTACATTGGCAGCGAATTATGCGCATTGAAAATCCAAGATTTGACTGCCAACGGGTGGCTCCATCCTCCCTCCCCCCCTCGCCCCCTTTCTTAACTCCTTTCCCATTTAAATCCTCCATTTGCTAGTGTCTAGTGTCATTTGACAAGCCATGCAACATTAAGCCTTGGACTTTTGCATATGCAAGAGGATCTCTAAGAAAAGTATGTGCTTCAATCCATACCCGATATATATATAGATATATATTTATGTAAACAGTTAGTGGGGTTCAATGGTGGCCAGACAAACATGTAGTATGTAAAATGAGATGCTCTCGATAAATTTTAGTTCAATATATTCCTACCCTCCACCCACAGAAAAAGATATATGATAAGTATATGTATGTATGTATGTATATATAAGAGAGATGGTTTCAGGGCCGATAAGATGAAGCTTAGAAATATAATGAAAGCGTTTTCATCAGTTTGTCTAGCTTAAAGCATATTCATTGATATGTATCCATATTTCTGTTATAACAATTATATCTATGTATATTTATCTATATAATTATTCTTTATTTTATATTTACAGAAGTCCTATCCAGTTGGGAAGAATGGTGGACATATGATGGTATATCCGGTAAGTGAAACAAAATTTTAATATATAGTAAAGTACTATTTGTGCCACAAGCAGAATCGATCAAATATATATATACATATATATTTATGTACATACATACATAAGTATATGATTTTTTCCAATTTACATATGTTCCTCTTTTTTTCTATGAGAAATGGAAACGTTGAGAAAGTTTAAGCTTCGTTTCATTGTCATTTAAAATTTCTCAATAATGGTGTTGCCAGATAGGTAAATCTGGATGTGTGGCATTTTTTTGGTATTCTCATTTTTACATACAAATTAAATGTGTGAATTGAAATTAAAATAAATTCAATTTAATAAAATCTTGTACTCATTGGCTGTTTGTTACTTGTTTCACTTGTCAGCCATGTCCAGACAGTTGGTGATTTAATTACATTTCAAATCGTTTGGCAACAAGCAAACAACGCCAACAAACTAACAAACCCGCGACAAACAAACAAACAAACAAACAAACAAACAAACAACAACAACAGCAATAACTTGCATTCGCTGTTTTTTGAGGCTAATATACAATTGAATGTATGGACCTGGACGCAGTTTTATTTATGTCCATAGACCCAGAATACCAAAAACCAAAAACAAAAACAAAAAAAAAGAGAAGCAAAATAAAAGAACAATCACAATGAATAAAAAAAAAGAGAAAGAAAAAATGGAGAAACAAGTTGAAACATGCAACAGCAGTCGCAGTAGCAGTAGCAGCAACAGCAACAAATGAATGCAAACACTGAAAATGAACATCGGTATTGGCCAGGCCGGTTGGCCACAATCGCGACAACGTCGACATCATCATGAAGCACTTTTTAAACTTTGGCATTTATTGCCTCGACTGGTGGGCTCTGTGCCGCTGCCTGGGCTGTTCTGTGTCGCGTGTCATCGAAGCACACACACACACACACATTAGCGGGGGGGCATGTGTGTACAAGTTAGAGAGAGAGAGATAGAGAGAGGGTGAGATAAATTGCGGAATTGCAGTGGAAATGCAAGCGACACAAAACGTATCCTGAAATAGCCTTGACATGAGTCAGACAAAGAGTTGTTGAACTCGATTAGCTACATTCACTTGAACTAGTAGAACTGGCATAGACAAACTATATACATATGTATGTATGTATGTATGTACATATCAATGAAAAATTTTTCAAATTAATTTGCACAAATGCAAAAAAAACTACTCATCAACTATACAAAATGTATGACATGATAACGTTTTATTTTGAATTCATTAAGATTTGAAATTATTTAAATTATATTGATATATTGATATTCCAGATTCCATCTTAGCTATTTAGCCATTTAAGACTAGAGGCAAAGATACATATTAGTTAAATTATACAACAAAATTATATAGAATCTACATATACATATGTATGTATAGAAGTGCAATTCGCTTATCATACTACAAATAGCTTTAATATGCCACTTTAACCCAAAAAAAAAAAAAAAAAAAATTAAAAAACAAAAAAAATATTCAGCAAAACAATGTAGTAGATTCTAATAATTACCATATTCTCCTCTCCTCTTCTACCCACCCCCTCTCTCATACAATGCAATGTTTTAATTGCAAACTCTGTTTCATTTTCATTGCATTCCATTTGTTCCCGTTTGCCCGTTCCCGCTTTACCGTTTGGTCATTGCCACCATTTTGTTGCAGTTGAATTTAATTGCTATTTAAAATTGTTGAAGAGATGTCCATGCAACTGAAAATGTAGATAGAATTGGAGGGCTTGGATACAATAGATAAAGTTTAGATGGTCAATGTAAAGCTTATGAAATTTCGTTTTGAATTTTGTGATTTCGTGATGTGGTTACTGGTTGGGGCTACAAATGTTTGCCTATCGCTGGATTAAAGCGAGAGAGAGAAAGAGAGAGAGAGAGGGGGGGGGGACATCAACACTTCCGACACTTGATAGATAGGGTTCGTGTCACAGCAGATCCACATGATGATGGCTTTCTCTTTTATTTCTTTTCTCATTGTATTGGATTCGCTTCATTCATTTCATTTTTCAGGACCAAGCTTCTGGGGCCTTATCAATCCACAGTGGAATATGTGTAACAAAGGACGACGGCAATCGCCAATCGATGTGGTGCCCGATAAGCTGCTATTCGATCCATACCTGCGACCTCTCCACATTGATAAGCACAAGGTGAGAATACACATGACCAATCCCCCACCCCCTTATACCACGCAACATATCATGGCACTTCAATGAATTCTATCGGCTTGCTGTGTTTCGTCAACAGGTTTCCGGCACACTGCACAATACAGGTCAATCACTCGTCTTCCGTGTGGACAAGGACACAAAACAGCATGTGAATATATCTGGCGGACCGCTAGCTTATCGCTATCAATTTGAAGAAATTTATATACACTATGGCACGGATAATGTACGCGGCTCGGAACACTTTATTCAGGGCTATAGTTTTCCCGGCGAGGTAGGTAACAATAATATCAATACAACAACAACAAAGAAAGAAATGAAAAAAAAAAACAACAAATTAATGAAAATTTATATTTAATTTGAATTTTTTCCTTTTTTTGATCACACACACACACAGATACAAATCTATGGCTTCAACAAGGAACTTTATCACAATATGTCCGAGGCGCAACACAAATCCCAGGGTATTGTGGGTCTATCATTGATGGTGCAAATTGGTGAGACGCCAAATCCAGAGTTGCGCATCATAACAAGCACATTCAGTAAGGTGCTCTATCGAGGTGAGTTTTCTTTCATTTTCATTTTCATTTTCATTTTCATATTCGTTCGGTTTGGGTTCGCAATATGGTTGCTGCAACATTTACGCTCGGTTGCAAGTTTATGATGTCATTGCAGCAACCAGCAAACCAGCAACAACAATAACTATGGCAGGGCAGAAGGGCAATGGTATAATTATGTTCAGTTTGGGGGCCATAAAAATGTGACTGGCAACTTGGCCGGACTCGGTTACTTACGCCAAATGAAATTTGTGCTCCGTGCTTCTTGCAAAGTGACGAAAATGAAACCTCGCATTACACTAAACCGACACTTAATAATTTCAACCCTCCCCACCCCCCCCAGACACACACACACTGCCCTTCACTTGTTCTCCTTTTTCTCTTTTTTTTTTTTTTTTTTTGGCTTTTCCCCTCGGGTTTTTCATTTTTCGTATTTCTTAGCCAGTTTAATAGCCTTTTTACAGGTCGTATACGTATTCCCTTTTTTCTATACCGGCTGCTTGGCTTAATTTGTAAAATGCCAGTAAACCAGAGCAAAAATGCAGGCCACTTTCAGAATACAACAACAACAAACAACAACAAAAAAATAAGAAAAAAAAGAAAGAAGAAGAAAAACATTAGAAATGAGAAAGAGAAAAAAGGGAGCAAAGAGGAAAAACGAATGACTGGACATTTCCATTGCCAATGCAACTGGCAAATTCAAACAAATATTGAAATACCCTACTTAAATAAGAAAATGTTTTTGAAAAATATTTCAAATATTTATCAATTTGAAATTTACTCTTTTTTTTATATTTGTAGTTTGTTATCCATTAAATCTATTTGCTATATAAAAAGATAGTCACAATCTAGAGAAATTTAGAATCGATTAAATAATTCCAGTTTTAAGAATATTTTCATGTCCATTTTGATTTAGTTTTGTATTATATGATCTTCTCACAAAATTTACGAATTTTGATCAAATGCAGTTTCGAATTTTCATGAAATGAAAAAAAAAAAATATTGAAATGTTTTTTATTAAAATATGCATACCCTATATATGAAATATTTGAAGTAAAACTAACAATTGTGATGCAAATATGTCTTATAGTGAAGCAAAAAAAAAAAAAAAAAAAAGCGTCAAGATTCTATGTACACTATATGCCACATACAGCGTTGCAACTTCGAATACTTTTACTTTACATATAAATTTACCGACTACCCCCCATCACCCCCTCCACATCACCCCCTTCTATCACTCTACCGCTGTTGGCCATCCTGTTCCATGGCTGACTTACAAGCCGCGCGAATCGCTTCATTTCCGGTGCTGGCAAAATGATTTGTATGAATAATGTCGAGCTTTGCCAACGTTGAAGTGGCCAAGTGTCCCGCCAACCATCCAACCATCCAACCAACAACACTCAATACACAACACCCACTCCCACTCCCCACTCCCACAAGAAACGAACACCACCGAACTATGTCTGAATTATTCATTAGCCTTTGGCATGCCCAGGTGGTTACTGAGTCGTTGCTATACAATATTTCTCTTTCTATCCGATATGCGCATAAATATATACAAGCAATTCGACTATAGAACTTGCCATGCACCTTGAACTTTGCCATTTACCCCCACCCATTGCCATTCGCATTTTCTAATGTATTTATTTTTTTTTTTGCCCCCTTCCCCCCTCGATATGTGGGATAGGCTTCTCAACGCCCATACGTCACATTTCGGTGAGATCTTTGTTACCAAATACAGATCATTATATCACCTATGAGGGCTCGACAACGCATCCAGGCTGCTGGGAGAGCACCGTCTGGATAATAGTTAATAAACCCATCTATATCACCAAACAAGAGGTTAGTATACAATTTTATATATACATATAATTTGAAATTAAAGCACTTACATTCACATTACCAATTTGCGATTACCATTTACATTAACAATTACAATTTACACCGCAAAATAATTAAATGCAATTGCAATTAGAGGAGAGATAGTTGGTTTTGCATTTCCATTTCTTTTTTCTCTCTCTCTCTCTCTCTCTCTCTCTCTTTTTTTCTCTTTTTGTTTTCCACATTTTCATTTTATTTTCATTTTTTTTTGTATTTTGTTTTTGATAAGTAAATGCAATTATAAAATTTGCTCATCAATTTTGGGTATTGGTCAGAGATCGCGGTGTAAATGCGGTCAGATTGGGTTTCGTTTGGCTTTCGCCACTGGCCACTCACCACTCACCATTCACCACTCACCACTCCCCACTCACCACTCACCATTCACCACTTGGCACTAGACACTAGGCACTAGGCGTTCATCTCTTCTCTCCTCTGTACATAATTAAAAAACAATATTTGGTTAGTTTAATCAATTTGCATAAATGGCGAGAAAAAAAAAAATAAAACAGAACACAAAAAAAAAAATAGTATAACGTATACAACAATAACAATAATAAAATAGAATATCATATTACTAACAATGTTGCATGAATGCCCTTAATGAAAAGCAACAAAATTTAAGAATTTAAATACATACAGAATAAATGTTTAAACCTTTTCTTGCTTAAGTAAATACTTATTTCTAAAGATTACGAGTCAATGAATTTCTCTTTCAAATTAGATTAAATGATTCAAGAGCAGATTTCAAATCTTTATAAAGATCCAAATTATATATTAGAAATTGTGTAATAGATTTAGGCCAAATTTTTTATGAATGTTTCACAAGTGAATTGTTTAAATATTTAGATACAAATAAAAGTCCAGTGAGATTTCCATTTTCAAATTTCACTTTTCATTCAATAAAAACCGATAAAATCTTAATTTAGTCGTCATTGGCTTTATTTTCATATATTTTTTTTTTTTTTTGACTTCATTTTATATTGAGAATCGATTTGAATTCAAATTGATTGACTGTCGTCTAGTTTAAATTGCTAATTGATTGAATATGCCATTTAAAAAGCAATTAGTTGTTCTATAAGAACAACAACAACAACAACAATAACAAAATTTGTCATCAGATATATTTAATGTTATTCCTGTCAATAAATTAAACAAAAACAATTACTACCTATAATTAACATATACCGAATAGACATAAATATACATATGTATTTTTGTTTATTTTTTTTTCGCGTATTTAAAAATATATTTTTCAGTTATATCAACTCCGACGACTGATGCAAGGCTCCGAGAGTACACCAAAAGCTCCATTAGGTAATAATGCACGACCCGTGCAAAGTTTACATCATAGAACCGTAAGAACGAACATAGATTTTAAGCGTAACAAGGTGAGTAAGGACAAAGGATCCAATATCTTAATCCTCCCCCTAAAAATAAATACGAGGGCTATTTCATAAACTATTTCTGAACAATCAAAAACTCGATATCCATCGATAATGCAAGTATTTAATCTTTTTTCCGATAGACAGTATATCTGAAACTACTTTCATTTTATTTAATCTATCCGCTAATACATATAATATAAACCATTAAATTATTAAGAATATTACAAGTTCCAATTTATTCGTTGAATCTATAAAGTTTAATGATAAATTGGGAACTTTACTTTACTGTCCAGTTGATTCGATTCCAGAATAAATCATTTTTTTCTCTTAAGCATTATCTAGATATACATTTTGGATATAGTAAGTTTTTGAATCTTTTAGTTCGAATAGCCCCCGTATAAAGGGGAACAATTTTAGTTTAGTGTTGAAAGAAAAAAAAAAAGATTATATTATATATATATGTGTATATCAATTATTTCAATTTACTTATACAGAATCAAAATGCATGTCCTTCAATGTACAAGGATATGTACTATCGCGCAAATCGCTGGTCACCCGATACGGGACTTTTGATACGTTGACAGCCACAAAAACAATATCAACAGCAGCAACAGCAACAAAAACAGCAACAACAACAACAACAACAACAACAAGAGCAACTACAAATTAAACAAAAAGAACAACAAATTGCTTTGCATTTGATTTCTATAAACTCAGGACTCATTTTATGGTTTTTAATAACAAAATCGTTGGCATAATTTTTGATTAGTTTACCGGGATTGTCCCATTGTTTTGCTACTGTTTATAATATATATATATATATATGTATATGTATATGTATATTTGTATTTTTTTTTTGTTTATTTAAAATATTGCCTTTGACTTTGTCGGTCAGCTTAAAGGCTTAATGGATTGCAAAAAATAATGCATATTTCAGATATATATTTGATGCCATTGCATTATTATATTTATTATCCTTGCTTACACGCATACAAATATATATAATTTATTTATTTATTAATTTTTGCTTTGCATTTTTACAAGCCTTTTGTTTTACATACTACATATATATATACATATATATATATATATATATATATACAAATACATATACATTTACATACTATACTATAACTATAAACAACAAAAGAAAATTAAATAAGAATTTCCGTAAACTGGATGGGTGGACAATAAACAAAAATAAAAAAATTGAAACAAAACTAACCGAAATACAACAGCAACAAACAAATAAAATTAAATAAATATTCATATAAATATATACATACATAATACGACACAGCAAATATATCTATTGTACATATACATATATATATATATATATATATATATATATATATGTATATACACATATATATATATTTGTATTATAGGAATTTTTTGACAAACAAAAACGAAAATGTCAAAAACTAGCATAATTTATGCGACAAAACACATACACACACACACACACACACACAAAACGCAAGCAACAATGAAAACTAAACAACAACTACTAAGCAATGCAATGCAACAGGAAAATGAAAATGAAAATGAAATAAGAATATATAGCCAGCAGCAGCAGCAGCAGCAGGAGCAGGATCAGCAAATAAGCATATATGAAAAGGGCCAAAAATTACTTTCGGCCATGCCGACAATTTGAATACCCTTGCAGTTCTACGACATCTTCTCGTAACATTTATTGCCTATTTTCTTTTACTTTACACTTTATTAATTTATAAGACTTTTTTTTTGTTATATTGCAGCCTATTAATTTATCTCTTTTCAATATTCAGCATATATAAGTACATCTATTTTCTGGATATGATCAAATTTTTTTAATAATATTTTAATCATATCAATTTGAAGGCTTATATCTGATTATCTAGTAATCTATAGTGAATCTTTTTCAAATGAAATTATTTGAAATTAATCCTTTTCAATTAGAACTTTAATATACTTTTCTGAGGGTCCTTTAGATTCAACAGAATAAAGCCAGACGATAGCATGATCTTCTTATGCTAAACCATGAATATGTATATATATATAGAAGAATAGTTATACCCACTGCAAGGATATACACAATAGGGACAGCTACCATATATATATATATATATATACATACATATATACATACATATATACATAAAGGGAGTAAAAACAAAGTGTGAAAGTTGCTAATTTCCCAGCCAGTAAAAAAAAGCATATATAAGTACATAACACATACATATATATATCTATATATATATATATATGTATTAACCATGGAGTATACAAAAATCGAAACGAACTAACTAATCTTCTAGATAATGCAAGCATTAGGTTAATTCATAATAAACTACAATTTTTTTTTTCCCCAATTTTTTTTTTTCAGTGTGAAAAATTGACTTAAGTAAAATGAAATGAAGAAAAGCGGAAGCAAAGAAGGTAAAATGAAAAATGTTTGCAAAAAAAAAAGTATTATATAGTTAATATGATGGTAGGGCTTAGCATATATATAAATATATATAAATATATATAAATATATATAAATATATATATACACTATGTTTTGGGTTTGTAATATACGACTATGTTGAAATTGTATTTCCGTGCAATTATGTTAAACAATGAAAGCCTGTAGGGCATTATCTATTTGTATAGAGATTGAAAAGCTAAAAAAAAAAGAAACATTTTCCTCGATATGGAAACACTTGCTACGACTGTAAGTTACTATTGTGTTGCCATATATAAAACAAGAAAAAAGAAAACGAATAATAAAAAAAAAAACTATATATATATATATACATACAAATACAATATATATACCAAAAACTTATATACATATGTGTGTAACTATATATATATATATATTTATATATATATATTTATATATATATATAAATATATATATATATATATATATATAAACCAAAAGAAACAACAATTACTAAGCATAGTGCAACAAATTACAATTGAAAATAGCATATGAAAAAAAAAATGATCAAACCCAAAAATGCAAAATTAATAAAACAAACCAAAACCAAAAGACAAAAGAACGTAAATAAAAACAACCAAAGAATGAAAAAAAAAAAAAAAGTATTATGCAAAAGAAAAAATTTTAAATATGAATAATAAATTGTTGGTTGAATGTTGGACGAGACTTAAATGTGGTAAGTAAGCCAATATCTGTGAAGCAAGGACAGGTGGAATTGAACTAATAACGTTTATCCAAAAAGCTAAACCATAATCGGATAAAAAAGATTCTTCGACACATAAAAAGTATATGTTCCAGATTCTTGGTTGATACCAAGGGCACTAGAACTATTCATGGCCTTTCGTCCTGTGAGGAATAATGTGAATATTTGGGAAAGTAAAACATTGAAAGGACAGCTTTAAAGAGATAACAACTCTAGAAAATATCAAGCGATATTGTTTTTCATATTTCAAACATAATCATTTTAATTCAAAATTCCAAATTTTTAAATTAACTGGCTCGCGAAATTTTTGTAGCATACTTATGTGAGTCAGCTGAATTTGACGAACCGCATATCGACTTGGAATATTTTGTTTTATAAAATCCAAATTTCCATTGCATACTTATATGGGTAAGAAAAGATGAGATGAGATGAGATGATTGAGATGAGAAATTGGAATTTAGCCACCCGAATTTAAAACGAAATACTTGGTAAGCAGTAATTGGATAAGGACATTCTTTGGTCAGATGATAATTTTTGTTGTCCTTCAAAGGCACAACCTCAACTTCACAATTATCTAATTTGGTTAAACATTTGACAATTTTGTATAAATATATTTTTAAATGTATAAATAGCCGATGAAGGTATTTATCATCCAATTTTTAACAAATCGAAATCTTTCTTTTCAGTTTTTAAAGCTATAATGCAGATGCTTTGAAATAACCTCGAACTTTATATGGCTCTATCTTATGTAATCTTATGTAATAATTGAAAAACTTTATCTTAATCACATCTTTTATACAACGTTAAGGCTACAGGATAGAGACGGAATCTAAGGCAATTAAATCGTTGGCATGGCCCGAAACAAAGTCAAATAAACTGGCCAACAACAATAGCAATATCGTGTCATTCAAATAAAGCCAAAAGCCCACATTCAATATCCGGTTTCCTGCTTTCTTTATCCCGTTTTCCGTTTTTGTTTTTTTCTTTTTTTTTTTTTTTTACTAGAATCGAAACAAATGGAATTTCAAATGTGCCAACTAATCAGCATGATGGAGAGAGAGAGGGTGGACGACGACGGAACGAAACTGTTGGTAAAAGTAACGAAGGGTGTGTGGCGGATGGGGATACGGGATACAATAAGATTATGAATATGTATTACAAGAATTATGGAAGTAAAAGCGTTGTGCTTAGACATGTGCCAACCTGCAAACAGTTTATTTCCGTTTCATGTTTCAGTTTCACGATGTACAGTGGCACAGTGGGTCACAAACGGCGCGCCTACACACACACACACACATACAAACACTATATATGTATGTATGTATATATATATATATATTGGATGTTGAACTTCAACAGTGGGTTCTGTTTAAATATGCAATTTCAATTTCCGAAAAAAAAAACAAGAACAAAAACAAAAAGAAACAACACCAACATCAAATAAAGGGAAGAGAGAGAAATGCGTGCTACACGCAGGACTCATCGGAGTCCTACAACGAAGGATTGTGGATTTGTGGATGTAAAAGTTGATGTTCAAATGGAAATTGTGAATGTTAGGGATGTTAGAATCGGGGCGGGGGTAGATTGGAGGCCGCATGTTTAATTGGACGCAATTGAAACTAAACTAGCGTAAAATAGAAATAAAAATACCAAAATAAAAATGCGAATTCGTCGAATTGCTTTTATTGTTATTATTACCCTCTGCCCATAGCGATTGCAATATAGCCCCCGACTACAAATTCATTTCGTTCCGTTTCGTTTCATTTCGTACCGAAAATTAATTACAAATTAATTTACCATAAATTGAAAATTGCGCTCAGCGAGCAAATGAGAAGCAATGTTGGTTAGTGTGTGGTCAATGCTCATGATGGTTCATGATTGTGTTGGTTTTCATGATGATGATGATGATGATACCGATGATGATGATGATGATGATGATGATGATGATGATGATGGTAGTGGCAATGCTGCTGTCGGTCAGTTGAGTGGTTAGCCTAAAGTTTGCCATTGGTACTATTCAATTGCTCGACGCCTGTTCATTAGCATAGATAAAAAATAAAAATAAAAAAAAAATACCACTTTTATACTAACAAAAACCAATGGATAAAAAAAAAAAAATACACAAGTTTCATTACACATTTTGTAAATATATATACATATATGCCCACAAGATATTTATAATTTCTAAACAATTTCATTAGTTTACTATTTTACAGATTTTAGTTTTCTATATGCTTAACTTACCTTAAAGTTCTAATAATATTCATTTTTTTTTTTTTGGTTTATTTTTCTATTTTTCATTGTTCATTATTATTCATCAATTTTCGCTTATTTACAATAATATTTGCTTGAGATTTTCCAGTCAATAAATTGAATTCTAAAAATAATTTAATTTATCACATTTTTAATGATAGCAATGATTATTAAATAGAGTATACCAAAAGTCAACTTGAATCCATTAAATTACCATGTATGGCTACCCCTACACTTCACTCCCCCCGCCCAGTAAAAGGAAAAAATAAATATATATTTGGTTTTTTTTTTTCGATCAAATTTAGTAAAAGGAAATTTGACAATCTAAATAAATTGTTGATTTTGTTTCATTTTCTATATATTTATTTTTCATTCTATATACTTATTTAAATCTTTTTTTTTTTTTTTTTTTTTTGGTTAGAGGGGATCATAGGTATTATCAGAATATCCTGGAGTCGTTGCCTTTAATTTGTGTTTTCCTTTTCTTTTCATTATTATTTTTTTTTGTTTATATTTTGTATATTTTGTTGATCGTATTCGGATGCAAGGATTATACATAGTGGTGGCTGAGTGAAGGTGGTATTTAACCGCATTATACGAAATGCGGTCAAAAGGACTAATTATGCTAAATGCCAAAACCGCAACAACCAGTTAGCCATTTCCATTGATGTTGGACTTTGTTGTTGGTTGGCATTGTTGTTGTTGTTGTTGTTATTGTTGTTATTGTTGCTGTTGCTGTTATTATTATTGTTGTTGTTGGTATTTTTTTATGCGATAAACCAAAATTTGTTCGCGATATTTCAATTAAACACACACACACACACACACACACACACAAATGCATACAGTTGTAGATGTAAATGTAAATGGGTGTGTGCGTTTATAATAGAAAATGATTTAATTTAATGCCCGACTTTTTTGGCAACAATGTCGCCAGCTTCTGCCATGCCACGCCCACAAATAGCAAAAGTTGATTTGCCTCTAAAGACCGAAAGCGACAGAGAGAGAGAGAGAGAGAACGAAAGAGAAAGCAATATTTTGGTCGGGCCATGGGGGGGGTTGTGTGGACTGGAAGGCGTTGCTAGCCATGGACATGTAAATAACAGCAAAAGTTTTAATTAAATTTTAAATACAAGTTAATTTTGTGTATTTTCACGCGACGTAAAACCAGAAGGACAACGACCAAAAATCCATTTCTATTTGTATGCCAAAAACTATTTATTTCTCTCTTTGTATATGTGAGTGTGTTTGTGTGTGTGTGTGTGTGCGTTTGCACTTTTTCTATTATTTATGTATGTGTATGTGTGTGTGTGTGTGTGTGTGTGTGTGTGCGAAAATGAGTTATAAATATTTAGTTGTAATTCACGTTTAGTTTGCATTGTTGTTGTTGCTATTGCCATTGCCATTGCCATTGCATCTGCTAGAATATGGCCTTAAAACCAAATTAATATTCATGAACAGTCGACGCGGTCACTTCAAATTTTTAATTAGAAATAAAACAAAAATATATTTTAAATAATAAATTTGATAAATTGATGACAATAATAATGATGATGACAATGATAAAACAGATATTAAACAATATGATTGAACATAAACTGTTGCAACGGCAACCTGTTGCAAATTATTCAATAAAAGGAAAAATTAAAAGAAATCAAAATCCAACTTTAATAAGACTCTGTCAATTTTAATAATCATTATAATATTGTTGTTGCAACTAATAAACATTTAATAATTCGAAATATATATGAGATAAATATTTATTTTATAAATATTCAAATAATAAAGATGTTTTTCTTTTCTAAAATAATAGCTAGAAAGAAAATTTGAATTCTTTTTGAAAAATGTAAAAACCAAAAATAAAATATATAAAAAATTATTTTTGGATGATCCATTAACTTTAACAGTTGGATCTAAGCGTTATTTTAAGAACTTTAGTTAATAAATTTAAAGAATTTAAATGGAGTTAACTAAGACGAGCAACCGTAACAATAAATCAGTAATGAAAGTGATCAAACAATAAGTTAAAAATATAACTTAAATATTAAAAAAAAAAAAAAAAAGGATAATGATCTCCTCTTAATAAATAACTATATAATAAAAGTTATTGTAGGGTATATAAAGAAGATGGCATCTCTGGAATTCAAATTCCACCTTCCATCCCCTCCCCCCCTTCTCTATCTCTTATTCTGTCTCGCTCTCGTTTCGATTTTGCATATATACAAAAAGTTTTATTTATTTAAAACCAAGCCCACATGGTCCTCTGTAACTGCCTAATACCCCTTTACACTCTTCCTCGCTCTCTCTATCTCTCTCTCTCTCACACACTCTTTCTCTCTCTCTCTCTCTCTCTCTCTCTCTCTCTCTCTCTCTCTCTCTCTCTCTCTCTTTCTGCCTCTGTCAACGTGGAAAATAGATTGTAAGGATAGTACGAAATGTAGTCCTCAGCCAAACTTTATCTCAATTCCAGCTGCCAGTCTGTCTATATGTATGAGTGTGTATTTGTGTGTGTATGTGTGTGTGTGTATGTGTGTGGAATAATTCCAATCACAATCACGTGATTTGCAAGTAATCATGTTGTACATTTGCAGTGCACACATCGCATATTGATGAATCCCAACAGCTGCCTGCTGCATCTTTTACCTCATTTTCCACCTCATCCTTGCACTCTTTCATCTGCTTCAGCCGTTGGCTATAGCTGCAGACCAGCAGCACCAAATCCACAAGCCAGAATCTCAAACTAAGGTGCAACCAAATGGGACTGCTGCCAGTAATAAACGTGCGTAATCAAGCCGCTCCCGTAGCCATGAGACCATGGCCAACTCTGGGATCTGCTTGCCTCATAACAAAAGCCAATAAGAACTACAAAAACCATGTGTGTCTCTCTATGTGTCTCTGTGTGTGTGTGTGTGTATGAGTGCTGGCAACGGGCCATAGTCATAACTCAAAAACGAAAGAAACCCTTCCCATCCCAATAACATTTTTATTCTTTTTTTTTTTTATTCCAACCAGATAGTCCTGTGGTGGGTAATATTTGATTTTGATTGAAGTGCAGTCAGGCGCATTAGGTGAATAGAGGAATTAGGATGAGGAGGCGAAAGCAATGAATTGATGAAAATGAATAGAAAGAAAAGCCACGCCTGCACTTGTTGTCCTCCTGCCTGTTGCTTATGAACGTTCAAGTCAAGTATAATGAAAGGAATGCATCCTTTTTTTAATCCTTTTTTCTTTCCAACCACTGGGACTGCATTTAGGATACGTGACCAGTGCATTATGATGCTTAATTTTCTCTAAATGAGTCATTAATATTAACTAGAAATAACTACATATTTGTAAGTAGTAGTAGTCCTGCATTATCCTCATATCCTGCATACATATCTAAGCCAGCTTCTTCTTTTAACCATCCTTACTAGAAATATCTTCAAATCAATAGATGACTAAAGATTCCCGTTTCGAGTCATCTAACGTCGATTCAAGATGCCCTCGATGCGATTTGACAGGCAGTTGCCTTGCACCCTTTCGGAAAACAAAAAAAAAGAGAAAGAGAAAGAAAAAGAGAAAAAGAGAAAGCAAAGTAAACATGTTAAGCTGCTAAGCCAGCTTCCAGTCTTCAAGTTGAAGCTATTCTGCCCATTTGGGTGGTGGATGCACTTTTTCCTTTTTTTTTTATTTTTTTTTGGTACTATTACATTTTTTTTCTTCTCGTTGTTGTTGCTGGTGCTGCTTGCTGCTGTTGCCTTTCACGCCAGGCTTTTTTATGGCCTGCATAAATCAGAGACGCCTCTGACCCAAACCAAACTACAACTACCCAAACCGATCCGTCCAGACCCACGAAAACAAGCTGTCTCGACGCCTCTGTGTGGGGAGGGGGGTGTGGGCGTGACCATGGCCAAGGGTTCACTTAAAGCGAATTTATACATGACGACGATATTATTTGGCTACATACATATATATGTATACATATATATATATATATATATATATAGTGTATACTATATACGATACTATAGTTAGGCTCTGGTAATTGCCCTGGCAGCGCATGAAATTTTAAACGCAACAAATGAAAAAATGAAAATTTTTACACTTTTCCAAGTGGCTTTTTCACTTGGTCTCTGGTTTCTGCTTTCTGCGTTCTGAATTCTCAGTTCTCAGTTCTCTGTTCTCATTTCTCTGTGCTGCAATTTGTTTTGGCCTCGTTTTTATTTGCCTACCAGCCAGTCAGAGGGGGGGCACTTGAAGAGGAACAGGAGATGCAAAGAGTGGAGTACCGAAAGAGAGGTAGAGAAAGAGCGGGGTTGGAGGGGGATACGGGGAGTGCAGTCCAGAGCAATGGCAATGGCAAAAAAAAAAAAACAAAAAAAGAAAAGAAAAAAAAACATTTAGGCAGCTTGGCCCTTTGAAGGCTCGTGGTCATAAATTCCGTTCTCACCACATTTTCTTTTAGCAGACCCCCTCTCCACTAACCCCGCACCATTGCCATTCCCCTCTGTTTGCCATTCATGGATTTTTTTTTTTGTGTGTGTGTTTTTTTTTTTCAATCTTTTTGTTGGGCAGCACAAACATTTTCGTCTGCCAAGGTGCAAAAAAACACACCAAAAATTGTACCAACAACAACAAGAACAACAACCAAAACAACAATAAGTTGAAAATAAAATTTAAATTATTTTTTATATGATGAACTTGGAATACTCTTTGAATCAGTAATACATTTATATATATATATATACATATTTATATATATTTATATACATACATATATAAAAATATATATTTTGATTATAAATATTAAAAATATTCTATATATTATTTGCTTAAATTAATATTTAATTTTAATTATTAAAATTAGATAAAAAATTTAAAAACTTAATTTCATATTTTATTCACTAAATTTTCAAATTTTCACTTCAATTGCCAAACTTCTCACAATTTGTTACAACATAATGACAATTTGCTATATATAAACAATCGAAATCAAACTTAAAGACTTTGATATATGTATATCAATATGCATTTAGCCAATAATTAAGCCATGGAGAAAAGTAAATGGACTCGATATGTACATTTTCTGGTTTCTTCCTTTTACTGGCTTCAGGTTAGAGTATCCTGAAACGAAAATCCACATAAAGCATATTTTTGGGCATGCTTTTTGACTTTACTTTGGCTTGGTCTTAGACTGGTTCCTCTTTTCTTTTGAAAAAGAAAAAAAAATAATAATAATAAAAATAAAGAAAGATATAAGAAATCTAAAATGATAATAAAATATTCATATTAATCTGCTTGGCTCATAAAATATTCAGCTGCGTAATTGTTGGCATTACATTTACGACAAAGAGGAGGAGTGACACTGGGGGGGGGGGGAGGGGAGGGGAGGGGGTTTAGGAAGTGTGTGGCTCCTTGCTCAGGGGAGAAGGGATGACATAAGTCAGGTGGTAGGCACAGGAATGGCTAAAGGAATTGCCAGTATCATCGTCATCATCTTTCTCTACTGCCACACTTCAGTCCCTTCGGTGTCTCCCTTTTTCTCCCCCCTCTCTCTCTCCCTCACCCTCTCTCTCTCTCTCTGTCTCTCTTACTTTAGCTTTTCTTTTCTTTTGGCGAAAAGGAAATGGCAAATTCAGTGTATTTGCCTCTTCCTTTTCCTTTTTTTTTATGGTGGGCGGGGTAGTTGGTAATTTACACCTGGCTGGGGCTTCTTTTTTTTTTTTTTTTTTGTTGCGGGTGTCCAGGTAACTGACTTTAAGCCACTTTAATTCTCTCTTCAAGGCTCAATGTAAATCCGATAATTGTTCATAATTTTGGTTGATTTCATTTAATTTTATAAGTGAGTGTGTGTGTGTGTGTGTGTGTGTGTCTGCGTCCATATATTTGTGTGGGTCATCACACTCAAACCGCAAAACTCATATGCATAATCAATGGATGCCTCATTAACCTGTCCCAGATCATAATATTCTTGTTATTGGTGTTGTTTTTGGTGTTGCTTGTTAATTACACAACCCATAAAATATATCTACATATATATATATATTGATATATATACATAAATTTATCGATACACGCTTCTCATGGCAAATGACGCCTATTAACACCTTCATATGCATGTATGAGAGTCAGTGTATGTGTATGTATATGTGTGTCTTTGTGTGTGTGTGTGTGTGCGTGTGTGTGTGTGTGTGTGTGTGTGCGTGGGTGTCTGTGTTGGTGTTTGGATGGGATGTAAAACCCGTTAATTGGTTTAACGTTATAAAATTGAAACCGCCGCCATGTTGTCGGAAGTCGGAAGCCCATGCGGCGTATACGTAAAATATGTCCATTCCTCTTGTTGTTGTTGTTGTTGTTGCTGGTGCTACATTTTTCACCCAAAAAAAAAAGAGAAGCATATATTTAGCAAGCCAAAAAGAAAATTGTTCTGATTTTTGCTTTCCATTGAAATTTCACCTAAATGTTATAATTTATAAAAAATATCTTTAGGAAGAAAATTTGTTGATCAAAATCATAGCATACATTCTGGGGCTCAACTGCAGAAATTTCCCAAAAATGATTTGTGGATAAAAATCATAGCATGCATTTTGGGGTTCATTTGCAGCAATTATTCAAAAATAAATATAATCATAAATAAAATTACAAGTTTATTTAAAAGTAGTTTCTTTATGATTGAAATTTTCTATTGTTTCTTTTAAAATGCTCATATATCATTTTAAAGAAACAAGAATTAAGCAAAAGATTTCAAATATATTGTCAAATATTATCATTTCCGATCACAATATTTCCAATTTAAAAATATATTTAAAATAAATAAATATTTCAAAGAAAGAAATTAAAAACGATAGTTAAATATATATAAATATGGATAAAAAAAACTTTTGTTTGACGTTATATTTCATAAAAATGAATTGTTTTCTAGAATACTCTGCAGCAACATTAATATTAATGAGATAGAATATGTCAGGTATCATTATAACCCACCCCTTACATTAAGTGGTTTGCAATTGTTAATTATGACAGAGACAAAATGTTGTATATATGACAATATTATATTTATACATATATATATATATATATCCGCATACATTTCATTTGCTAACTAAATTTTGATATTTCTGATTTTTGTTAATCATTTATAATTAACTATAATTTGCAAATTTAATATAATTATCTGGCCCTAAAGCCGAAACTGAAAATCGAATAGCTGGAGATCTGGCATCGAATGCCATCTCAATTATGTATATACATATTTATAATTAATAAATATTATTCACAATATTTCCGGCTAGAATGAACAATGGCAAGCGAGGTAAGTTTATAAAGTAAAAAAAACGTCAACATCATGCCATCAAATTCTTATTATGAACTTTAATATATAGTTCATTTTAATGAACTTACCAAGAATGGGTAACTATTTAAACAATCTGTCAATCTGACAATCAAACCCATTAGCCATATGCCACATATAGCACAACTCGTCAGCTGTAGCAACAGCAGCAGCAGCAGCAGCAGCAGCAACGATGATGCCCTTTCTTTACTTTATCTTCTCATCTTTGTGTAGTTAAAGACAAAATTGTGTTGCATCGTTAGACTAATTGCATTCTGCTAGGCAACAGTAACAACATACATATATTCCTTTATATTTATATGTACATACGTGCTTTTACATACAATTGTTTATACATATGTAACTGCATACATATATATATATATATATGTATAGTGCAGGCATGCGTGAATGTCACAAGAATGTAGTTTCTTGTTGGTTGTTGGTTGTTGGTTGTGGGTTGTTGGTTTGACAATGTCTGCTCGTTCAACCAGAGTGGCTGATTGCGTTTTTTTTTTTTTTTTTTGGGTTATTAAGACGATATGCCTTTACTTTTCTCCCTGAATTTTTGTGGCTAACACACTGTAGCGTCAGCAACATCATCATCATCATCATCGTCATTATCATTATCATCATCATCCTCATCATGTCTGTCTATCTGTGTCTAGCTCTGCACACCTACAACTACAACTACATACATCAGTAGCAACACCTACCCACACACATATATACACACACACATGGAATACATATAATAACTACTAGTTCTGTAACATTCATTTTATTTTGCTTTTCTAACACAGAGAGAGAGAGAGATAGAGAGAGAGAGAGAGGGAGAGAGAGAGGAAGAGGGAGTAAGGCAGAGAAATAGAAATGAAACAGCAGAAGGTTTTGACTTTTGATTTCTCTGGCCTAAATGAACCTGACCAGAAGAGGATCAACACAATGCCAAGTAAAACTCATAAGAAATTTTTGTGGTTACATATAAAGACAAATAAGCGACTAAATATATATCCTGAAAAAAATTTGATATATTAAAATAGCAGAATGCAAAATGCTCTAGATTTTCATAATAAGTATATATATATATATATATCAGACATAAATAAGTAAATATTCACAAATCAATATAAGAGATAATAAAATATATATTCTACTTATATTTGAAGTAATTTGAAATTTTCTATTTTCATCACTGGCGTTTGATACCCTCACTTTCACACACACACACACACACACGCGCACACACACACACACACACACACACACACACACACACACGCACACACACTCACACAATACTGTGTCGCATTCAAATGAAGCAAAACTTGTGTCTCGAGTCACGCCCTAGTCAAAACTTCACCTACCTTCTCCTCTCTCCTTGCCTTTCTTCTTCTTCTGCTACTCTTGGCCTAAGTCCATACGTTGGACATCTGTTGGCACATTAAGATTTTTGATATTTTCATTACGTGCAGCTGTCAGTTACATCGTCTACTGAAAATAACTATATAAAATCTTGTGCATGTTAGTTTTGCTTTTCGCTTTATTCAGTTATTTATTTTAAGTATCTTAATCTCTACCGACTCAAAAGAAAAAAAGATTAAAATAACATTCATCCAATAGAAGGAGCAGTTCCAGAGACAGGAACATACATCCGAAGGATTTTGTTTATAAAATCTAAATACTATATATCTACTACTCATAGATGGTTTTCTTAGTTGTTATGCATTGGCATGATTTTAAATCATATATCATATTTAATTAACACATTTTATCTTGAGAAACAGATTAAGTACATCGTCGGCTCACATCAAATTAGATCTTGAGCACTGGGGATATGTAAAAGCACATCTTAATCTAGACGGACATGTAATTTAATTCTATTGCTGAGATTAGGTTTTAGTGTAACGTCTTATGTTCTCATTAAGAAAAAAAGAAGTAATAGATTATCTGAACAAAGATATTAGCAACTATCTCCACAAGATACCAAGTCCCAAAAATATCTGAAAATAAAAAAAAAAATTCCTTCTGTTTCCCCCCTTCAGCAGCCTTAAAAGTTGTGCTGTATGCATCAAGATGATAGGCGAAGGACCGCCCACACGGCTAGCAGTAAATGGGAGCTAAATAACACCATATATGTTACAGTATATCAAGTTTATATATATATATATATATATATAAGTATATATATATTTTTTTTTTACATATTAAGAAACATCTTTTATCCTTAGTGAGCCTTGCAGTGTGCCTAATTATTGGTAAAATTTCATGCAATACGTATGTAAGGTGCTCCATCAGCTATTGCAGTTTGAATCTGATAACGCGGTACAGTGCGCCAAAATAGGAGACCTCCACGATTGTGTTCACCGCGTGCATATAGATCGGTTAGACAATCCAACCAATTGCCATATAGTGGCATAAAGGGAGGAGCGCCAGCGGCCAAAGGAGCTCCACTGCATGCCATACAAGTGCTGACCACATCCAGGGGATACATGATAATGTCGGCCAACATTTGAACAATTACCAAATTATATTGACGCTCAACTTTGCTCATCGGCAGATAATGATAACATATTTGACCCACTGTACTGGTTATTATCAGAACACCCAATTCGCCAATTAGCTTGGGTACAAAGCCCGCATAGAAACCGAATAGACCATCGGTTTGATATATTTGTATAATACTGCCATACAGATCATTATAGATTCTCTCTTGGCCAACAAATTGGGCTGCTTGACGTACCGTTAGGACATAAAAGGGATACGAGAATAATGATGCGGTGGCCAAACGGATGCTATCTTTTATAAGATTCCATGAAAATTCACGAAATTGATGTGGCTGCTGTTTGAGGCCACGTCGATAGTTTCCTCGCATGCCCAGCAATCGGATTAAACAGTCTGAGAATAAAAAGCCAAAGGTGGATCCAATTAGACGTGCACCCAAGCCCCTATATAGACCAACAAAGCCATCATAACGCTTAATATATTCCACATATTTATGAACTCCTGGCAGAAATAAACATGGCTTAAATATCCAAAATTTATATGCCTTGGATGGCATCGGTTCGTGACCCAATTGGATAAGGACACGGGCAAACTCATATGGATACATGAGTGCATTCAAACTCATACGAATACAAAAGCGTATTAATTCATTCGGTTTATGTGGCTTATTGGTTAATTCACTACCATCAGTCAACACAATATCACCTTCATGCTCATATTCTGTATCCTCCTCCACATCCACCTCCTGCTGATCAAATTCCAATTCCGATTCTAAATCAACCTCTGCCTCCTGCCGCCCCTGATTGTCGTTAACTATACCTCCTCCTTGCATATCATCCAAGAATATGGCTATCTGTCGACGAAATTCCGCATTGTTATCCGCATCGCCACCTCCCAGACTTGAATGTTCATTAACACCAATACTGGCTGATAAAAGATCATGACGCTGATGATTACTATCCATTATTAAATGTAAAAATCAAAATTGTTCAAAAATATTTCAATATAGTTTATGTTTCCCGAGAAATACAATAGAAAAAGTGTGAAAAAGGTTTGACCCCTACAAAGCAAAAGCGAGTGGAATGTTAATATACTAACTAAAAAGATAACCACATTGTTTCTACAATTAATCAAGGCCTATTGAGATTAATGAAATGTTTCGTAAATAAATATAAAACTATGTACTACATATAATTTCAAAAAAAAAAAAAAAAAAAAAAAAAAAAACTGCCAATTAATAGCTCACATTCTAAATAAGTTGTGACAATTGGAAAATACTTTTCAACATTTTTCTTGTGAGTTCAATATCCGTTCAAACTGCAGCATTGTAAAGCAATCATCATTTACTCCTCCCCCTTCCCTCTCCACCATACACCACACACCAATACTCATACCAATATCCACTTCTTTAGCCGCCTTGTTGTTCACTTATTTCACAACATGAAATTTCAATTAGGCTATTGCGATTCTCTTGCTGTTTTTCTGGTCAATTTAATGCAACCATATTGGCAGTTGTATACAACCTCTCTACACTCACACCCACACACGATGCACCATGTTACATTCAAACCCCCCCCTTCCCCCCTAAATCTCTTACACGACTCTGCCAAAAGTAAAAAAAGGAAATAAAAGTAAAAGTCTGAATGGAATTTTTGTTGTCTTCTTCTTAGCCGTCAGCAAAAAGGTTTACAAAAAAAAGTCTCTCGCGAAACCTTTTGCAAGGATTAAGAATCGGACTAATTACAAATGGATTCTATTTGCATTATATTTGCTTACTACAATATTTCAATAATAATAATTACATACATTTCCATATATAATCTAATATGAAAATACTTTTATGAATTTCATTCAATGTTGATGAAATATGCATATCGTATCGTATGTGACCCTTATACACAGTTGATTAACTCAGTACGAGAATGATGCAAAATTTTTGAATGCAATACCAAACCGCCCACCCCTCCCCCCTCTCCGCTCCATGGAAATCTATAGGCAGCAGTTGCACGATTATTGCACATCACTAATTAGTGAATGTGCGCGTCGTATCACGCTTAAATTTCAGATTCTGTCCAGGGCTAGGATGGAGAATTGACGTTGACATTCCACTAACAGTGAAATTGTTTTCCAAATCCTAAGCTTGCATGTTAGCCACAAGCAACAGCAACAACAACAACAACAACAGCGTAAGGAACGTAGTGTGGATGGTTAGTTTTTTTTTCTGCTTTCTTTTTTCTGCTTTTTTTTTTTTGTTTTTTTTTGGGGTGGATGGCTACAACCACGAAACGAATGAATGGCAATGAATGCGACACTAGGCCTGACCATTTTCAGCGCCATGGCCGCCATACATCACCCATGCATCCACGTCGACATACACGTCCACGTTCAGCTATGCTCAGATCCCACGTCCAAGTGTGGTAAATAGTGAACTGTTCGCTTTCGCAGCCTCCATTTCCACACACACACACACACACACACACACACACACACACACGCACACACAACTGTTCACCATACATATATAGACATTCTCGATTTCTAATGCTGTTCCTACACTTGACTAAAAACATTTAAAATTTTAAACATTAATCCAAAGTATTTTTAACTATAAAACAGATTTAATAAAATTTGTTTTTTTTTTTTATTATCATTGTTATAACATTATACAATAGAGTTAATTAATATTTTAATTAATTTAAATACAATTTGAATAGATTTGGTTAATTTTCTCTCAGTGTTGGCAGGAGACTCTGGTTCCTGGCTGTCCCCGAGGATTAAAAATGCCGGATGCAGTGCGGAAATCAAAATGCTATGGCGGCCAGGTCAGTCAGACTGGGACAGACAGAGAATATGGACACATGGACAGATGGACAGATGGACAAATGGACGTAAACGAAACGAATCGGAATCGGACGAAACGGACGGTAACAGCAGTTTAAATGGCAACTAATCGCAAAAATGTAGACTCAGTGATGGAAGGAGGGATAAAACGATGTGGGTTTAAGTTTGGGTTTTCAGTGTGGGTGTGTGTATGTGCGTGTGTGTGTGTGGAACGGTTTAGGCCATAGCCACGTTTAGATAGACATGTAGAGGTGTTTGCATAATGAATGGGTCAGGCAGGAGGCAACAACATCAACTGCGGCTTCATCGAATTGAAAATTGGGTGATGCTTATATACCATGCAAGTTTTTTTTTTGTTTTTTGTTTTTTGTTCTTTTTTTTGGAAGGGGCTGTGAAATGAAGGACCAACATTCACGCATAGGACAATGAAATCAAACGACAAACGCAACTGTGATCAATTACAGTTTGTGAATTTCAAGGATGGATGGGGGGGTAGGGGGGACTAAAGTCCGGTAATCGAAAACTAGAACTCTGAATTCCAATTGTTGTCCATTTGTGATTTAAATTTCCAGAAATTTCAAGAAAAAAATTTGTGGAAGGAGTTCGCCTAAAGCGAAAAGAAAATTAAAGTATGTATATTGTCCTTCAGCTGTATCAACTGAATCCATTATCAAATGCATGGGATATTTTACATTGGCATTGGGCATGACCCCGGCAACAGGTCATTATTGTAATTATGTTAATATCATATCACATACAGTTTCAGATGTCACATATATGTGTATACGTGCCCCAGGAATGGCAGCTGCAATGCAACCAACAACAACAACAATAGCAGCAACAACAATAACAGAAATAACAACTGCTCCAGCTGGGCAACTTGAAGCACCCGGACTCTATGGTTTGGCCCCATACGTCCGGAAGTCTGACAATTTGCGCATAATTTGTTTATGAGCTTCACACATTACGGATGCGGATGCTGAAAATCACAGCAGTGGATGAAGTAAAGGCTCTTCATCCCCCTTAACACACACACACACACACACACACACACACACACACAGGCACACCGACACATACACTTTCTCCCAACATCTAGCCACAATTTTCCACATTTTCTTTTATAAATGTAAAATATTCCAAATATTTGAAAAATTATAAAATGTGCAAATGTTAAAAATTTAAAAAAAAAAAAAAAACAAAAATTCAAATACTACATTTGTATTTAAATATAAAATTAATTGAAATTTTAAGCAATTTTTTTTTTTAGTATGCATACATACATACATACGTTTATAACTTCAAATTAGATAATCTATGTATGTTATAAAATATTTTAATTTCTTTTGATATTCGACAAGTGAACATATATTTTTATATCATATATTTTCTAGTAGCTGTTCGATAAATTTGGTACAAAATAAACAAAACACCAAAATTTTGTTACATATTATTCGGCCCAAAAGAGGAGGAGATGGTATGGCCAAGCATATAGCGCGTATTATTATTTATGGCACCCAATCGGTGGGCAGGGCTTTTATTAAGGCAATTAGACAAGAGATTGAAGCCTCCAGAGAGGCGGCCCGACAACATCGGGCCATTAATAATGCCATAACACCGGACCGTAATGATGTACCCGTTAAAGGAATGACGCTAAATGAAGCCCAACAAATACTTAATATTTCGAATATAGAGGATCGCGATCAGATTGAGAATAACTATAAGCATTTATTTCATGTAAATAGTAAATTATCAGGTGGCTCATTTTATCTACAATCAAAAATCTTTCGGGCCAAAGAGCGCTTGGATCGTGAACTAAAACAAAAGAAATCAGCTCAAAATAATAAAATAAAGGAATAATCAATCAATATAAAGCAAGATACGCAATAATTCGATGAACCCCTTATTAAGTTTAACTCAGATCGATCATATACATACACATATATATTTGGTGTATTTTTTCTCTATGTCACGCACAAGAATTTATAGATCATTTCAATAAAGTGTATTAGGATCACTGCAAAGTTAACAAAACGATAACAAAAGCAGTTATTAGATATTGCGATTCCAAATAATAATGTAAAATTGTATGGCAATTATATATTAATGGGTTCTCTTTTAACTATACTTATATTGAATAATATTAAAAGTTAGATAAAGCAAAAGATTAATGCATCACAATGTATTTATGTATGATGAATATGGAATAAATCTCTTCATATAGTTCATGGCAATTGTAAACTTAAACTCTGTAGTTTAAATCTATAGACAAAGGCATCTTTCACATAATTCTAAATTAAATTGCAGTAGGCAATGAAATTGAAATTGTCAAATTGTTTTTGCATACCTTTTTGTTGTGCTCAATGCTTCTCATAATATATCGATCGGTCAAACAGTCAACATCTCCCAAATTCTTAGTAAAGTTCTCAGTTAATAATTTCGAAAATAAACTGAATTTTAAAGATAATGTGTCAATTTCTTTTCAGCAATATCTCCTTATACAAGATAACGAAAACTGTTAAGAGAAAACCGTTTGGTAAGTGTGAAAATATAAGATGTATGCATTAATAATATATATATATTATTTTTAATTTTTTTAGCTAATCATTTTAAAATATTACATTAATTGCTTCTCATAATTAAATATTTTGCTCTGGTTTTACACACCCAAGTGTGGTAAGTGAAAAAGAACTCTATTTATATAAAATATATAATACATCCATTGTGTTTATTATTAGATACGATTTGAAATGTTTTATGACGTGTTTTTGCCCCCTTGCAGCATTTACATAAGCATACAATTTACAACACTGTAAAATGCCTAAACAATAGATTTTATGCATTTAATAAGTAAGTTATCGAACCAATTTACAATACTTGCCATCACGCCACTATTTTTTTCTATTTACCAGTAATCGAAAACGAACATACACAAAAGTGAGACTTGAAAGCGAAATGGCTTACAATTAAATACATACATATACATACATATGTAGGTGTGTGTATATACATACATAAACACTGCAGTATTTGGAATTGATATTTCTACTTTTTCCATCGGGTATGGGTATGCCTTAACAAGGGGCGATTTTTCTTATATTATATAATAAATGATTTCTTATTTACAGAGCTCGATCAATTACTTGCAAGAATTACGCTCACTTATTACGAATTTCTTATCCAACAATTAATGAAGGCTCTTTAAAGTTCTGGCTTCATTTCAATGCAACCAATAAACATAATTGGAAAAACAAACAAAAAAAAAAAAAATTAAAAGTTAATGCTTCACACATTGTGTCACATTAAAACATAACGACATAACATGAATAATTATAATTAAAGCATGTAAATGTATTTATGGATTGTGTAACATTGTTTATGAAATTTTGGATGAACTATTTGTGAATGATTTTTTATGGGTTTGAAATGAAATAAATATATTCCCAGATACCTTGGTTAAACGTTGTTGTGAATCGTTATGATTTCTGCAGTGGTTAGTGTTGGAAAACACATTAAGCTGCACATTTTAATACTAAAATAATTGCATTTTTTATTCAGTCAATAAAATGTGCAACAATTTACATTCAAATTGCATTTTCTGCTTGCATTTATTGCCATTGATCTTTATAATGAGGCACACACGCACACACATCTACATTCAAACCAACACCCACATACAATTATACTCACTCATACATACTCATACGTACGCATATTGTGTTATGGCAATTTTCAATTTGTGTATGCATTTAAAATGCAATTTTCGATTGCAACAAGAATCGAAGCTCAATAAAATTTGTTAAGTGATTTATTTATGGACAATTGTTGTTGCCATTTTTGTTTTTGTCTGGTAATGTGGCAACGAACTCTTAATAAAAACAATTAAACCAAATTGCCCACAATTATATGTCAAAACAAAAAACAAAAATTAATAATAAATTATATTAAAAGCCATCAACTTATATATGTACCCTGTAAAACGCAAAAAAACTGGAATAAATCTATGAGAAAATAATAATGATCACGAAAGAAAAGTAACTGAACACTTAAGTGAACCTTTGACTTCAAATGAGCAAATGTACTGCACTCACCCACACACATACACACGCACACACACAGACATTGCACCAGCAACAAATGATGATGATAAGACGATGCGCTGCGATTTGCGTTCGCCCTCACTTTTCGTTTTTCTCATATAGTTTTCTTTTCTTTTTTTTTTTTATTTTTTTTTGCTATTTTTGGTATGGAAAAACTATTCAAGTCTAATGGCACGAAAGAGAATAATGACGCACAATACACTTCGACAGTTTAAACGGATTCACATGATTACGTGAAGAAGGGTGGCGGTTGGTGGCAAATGGAAGAGAATGGGTCACAACTACTACTACTACACACACACACATTGGTAGGATGGTGTGCAGTATGGGGCGGCGAGGGGCATCAAGTAGGTCTCAAGTACTCAACGAAGTGGAGATGACAACGACAACGACAACGGCAACGGCAACGGCAGTAAGTAATGATGTCTGTCTGTCGATGTTTGCAGAAACTTGTTAACCATTTGAAGGCGACAAATGTCGTTGCCATTATACCAAGTTATAAGGGAAAATGATGTTACTGTGTCTAAAATTTCAAATGGGGAGGAAGAGATCACCGCAAAACAAAACTAAACTAAAATCTTAACCAAATATGTATGTATTGTATTAAAAAAGTGATATATACATCTTATCCTAGAACTCTTTACAATTTACAATTAACTAACTAATCTTTGAGTTATATTTAAATAAAATTGATTTTCATTCATTATATTCAATTAGCAGACAGCGGGGTCATGGGGTTTATAACTATGTCTAGTTGTGGCATTTTAAATGAGATCCTGTACCACTGTACATTGCTGCACTTTCTATCACTTGACAAAGACACTTTAGCCTTAACGTTGCGCTCTTAACATGAAAATGGCGCATGAGGTTAGATTGTGAGGCTACTACGTTTGCTTAATTTAGCAAATAACGGTTAAGGATTGTAATGATGATTTCCTTTAATTGCAAATATCATCAAGTTTTAAAGGTAAAAAATAAACATACATATTGCTTGTATGTATGTATGTATGCATAACAAGTTGAAAATCTCATACTCTGACTATGCGATTGCATAAAATATTGCACATACGTATTGTATGTATGTGTTCCCATTTACCACTCCCTTGTCTTCGTCTCTATCTCTTTTTATGATTTTCTAATTCAATTATTATTCAAATCATATAATTTCATCTTTACTGCACGGTCACAGAAATATGTGCATGGTTGGAAAAGAGACAGAGAGATGGAGAGAGAGAGAGAGAGAGAGAGTGGATGGGGATGTATGAAAAAAGTGTCATGCAGCGTATAATAATCATATTACCCATACGCGTTGTGGTACTATGTATAACTGAAAAGCCGCCGCCTGTGGTGCAAGTAAATCCAATTTCGAACCGCACACACAAGAAGGAAAACAAGAACACAAAACGAAGACCAACAACAGTACTGAAAAGGACTAACTGTCTGAATGACAGACTGAGCGAATGACTGACTGTTCAGACTGACAAAGTGACGCACTGGCACATTGACTGACTGAATGACTGCCTGCTGTGTGTCACGCTCTCGCCTACAATGAAATTTGTTTGCTTTCATTTCTTTATGATTATTTCTCCGTTTCCTTCTCCTGTTTCATGCGTATTCCTTCGCGTTCATTTGTTATTATTCTTTCTTTTTTTCTACCATTCTTTTCTTTTTTTTTTTTTTTTTTTTTTTTTTTAATATTAATATTGTTAAAAATGAACGTCTCGCACTCGCGTTGCTCCACAAAATTAGCCAACCATTCATGTCGACAGCCTCAACATGGATGTGGTAAAAGACACTATAAAAAGACAGAAGATATAAAAAAAACTAATCATACATAAATCGATGTAATTAAAATTATATTAAAGGATAAGGAATACCTTTTGGAAAACGTTTCATTCTTGAAATTATTTTGACCCAACACAGTTTCTATAATTGTAAAATTTTGAATTTATCTTTTTTTTTTTGGTCAATAAAAATGTTGCTTTTTCCCCTTTGGAGGAGATACTGACTACGCCCATAGGTCTCATTGTGGTTTTTGTTTGGGTGAAGAGTTCAAAAGGAATGGGGGGTGGGGGAGGGGAGGATTGGGGGTTAGAGTGAAACATATCAATTTACTCACCGGAAGGCACGCAGCAGTCGACACACAAAGGGACGACAACGGCGATGTGCCCAGGATACCCGGCGAGAGAAAGAGAGAGAGAGAGCTCAAAAATCGTAAACATGTCCGACCTATAATATATATACATACAGACATATACATATGTACATATGTATATATGTACATATGTATGTATATATCTCTGTGTATATGCACTTATTAATGCGAATTCATTGTCACATCCGGCGCGAGGAAATTATATCTCTCCTTTCTCTCTCTCCCTCTCTCTCTCTTCTCATTGTCTTTCTCCCGCCAATAACCTCTCCTCTCACCTGCACAATCATCGCGGTTTGCCCCTAGGTCAATTTTCCAGCCCTTGTTAAGTCTTTGCCTTGGGAGCAGACAGAAAGGTGTTCTTTTTTTTCATTTTTTTTTCATTTTTTTTTTTGTCAATTTAATTGAAATAATTGCAAAAATGCAAATTGAATGGACAACAGTTGACACAGGATATTAAGGCAGGGTACGTTGAACGGGGGGGGGGGGAACACCTGGTCAACATCCACCTGCTATAGATGTACATACATATGTATATAGTAGAAGCAGTAGTCATAATGAGCTAACGAATGGTCCGCTTGATAATTGAGTGATGACTATATACTTACAATATGTATGCCCATATGTGTATGCCGAGATCAATAAATAAATGCAAACGATAAAAAGAAAAAGAACTGATAAATCTTACTTTTGTAATTGGATCTTTAATCCACACTTGAGTGTAAGACACATAAAAAACTTTCTCTATGCTAAAGAGTAATGTTTTATGGGTTTTAGTGCATTGGCGGAGACACATTTGGGCCACATTTGGCGGATGTGGCGGCTGCATCATCATCATCATCATCATCGTTATCATTAACGCCGTCATCTGCATTGGGTCTCTGTGTCTGGACAACTTCCGTTGTGATTCCTTCACGCTTTACAACTAAACTCCCTCTGGGTGTTGCCATAGTTAACAACCAGCTGTGCGATCCCTATGCGTTGTGTATGGCGTTTTGTTGTGTAGTGTAGTGTGGTGTACTCTGTACACTGTGCTCTATGCTCTCTCTCTCTCTGTGGCCGCAGGTTGCACCGTAATTGTGTTGATTAGCTAATTAGATGTAATTTCGCGACCGGAAATTGGCAGTTGCTGTAGCCAAAGCAATTAGGCATGACAATTTCTACTCTCCCTCATTCTATGTAGATTCGCATGCCTGATGCTAATTTTTACAGTTACAATCTCAGTTTGCTTTGCATGTATGTATGTATGTATAATACATTTAGTGTATAATCTTGTCATGAATATGTTTGTTTAGAAGCCAACGTCTCGAATTCAACTGGATCTCATGCCGTTCCTCCTATTTTTTGCCTTTAGCTGATGTGAAAGTCGCGTCATAAAAATTCATTGCCAAACAAGCCAAAGTATTGGCACTGGCAGTGGCAATTGCCGGAGAGTAGTCCAGACGAGACGCTAGGAAGCTGATGGCTGATGCTAAGGCGACACGCAAAAAAACGGCGAAGAGGAGTGTGAGAGAGAGAGAGAGAGAGAAAAAAATCCCCCTTTTGAAGTAGCTATGGGATAAAAAACTTTAGTTTTTTTTTCCGTAAAGTCTACAACATTTGGCGAGTGTTTCATGCGTTAATCATTTACCCATAAACATTTATGCTACATTTTCTCTTATGCACTCGCCACTCGCTACTCGCTAGTTTTTTCTATATACATACATATAAAAGGATCACATAGATTTTCGTTAAGAATATATATGTATGTATGTATGTACATAAATCTGTATCTATATCATTGTGGTGGTTATCCTTTCACGTTGCCATGATCTAAATATAAATGATGCATAAAAACCAAATATAGGAAACATTTTATAAAAGAAATAGCATAGTCTATGTATATATGTATGTGTGTGTGTGTGTGGGTGTGTATTTTCCTAAACAGCACAACGTATTAAAGATGATGGTGGGCAGAGTGGGCGATGTCGACGGAAGGCAAGCAATGAGCTTAAGTTCAATACATTTACTTGAATTTTCAGCAAGGACGAAAACGACGATGTCGTTGACTACTTGCCATCGTTGAATGCTGGGCAACGTGGTGCCCATTACAGAGCCCGGTTTTTTTTTTTCTTTCTTCTTCTGCTTCTTCTTCTTTTTGTGGTGCAAAAATTTTCAGAGGAAAAGCACAAATGTGCAAGGCGATAAGCAAAGCAGCGGCAAGGCACTTACATGTAACCAGTCGAAGGCGACATCCAAATTGATGTCTGTGTATGTGTGTATGTGTGTGTGTCTGTGTATGGAAGTGGGGGGAAAAAAAGAGTAGATGTTGAGAATGCTAAAGAAGATGGTAAATGGGGGAGGGTGCGGGAATGGCAATGGCAAGTTTTGGTTGCTTTTGAAAATTTATCGCTTTTAGATAAAACGTTTTGCGTTTTTACGATACGACCAGCGAACTATCCAAAGGACAAGTTGGGGGGAGGGGGTGGGGGGAATGAATTTCTGTTGATGGTGGAGAAGTTGCTTTTGGTAGAATTGAAAGTAACTGTAATCTGCTTTGTTCAATGAAGTAATTTAATTAAAACGTTTGAGCCAACCCACAACACACTCACACACACACACACACACACACACACACACATAAATCCTAAATTATTTATGCAGCCCACAGTGGTTTTAGATGTATCTATTTGTTATACATATATACATATCTACATATATCCAACAGTACAAAAGTAAATTACTTGAAATGCTCTTTCTTTCTTTATTTATTTTATATGTACTTGTATTTATTTTAAATTTTACTCTTCACTCGATATACCAATAATTCGATTAAAAAGACTAAAACAGCAGCGAGTAAGGCCCAAAGAGTAAGCCAAAATAAAGCCGCTAATTCTTGCATAGATAGAACCATTAGTTTAACTGGTAGAGTTGAGGATAATATTTCAGAATTATCATCATTATCGGTTAATTGAGGATCACCATCGATGCCGTCCAATGTATTATATGAAGTTGTTGATGTTATTCGTACAATACTTTCATCTGTCTGATCAATAGCACTTACAAATCGACGTGTCCAATGCTCGAGAAAACCAAACGCATGGGCATGACGAATCTGATCGTTTAATACGCTTACCAAATGCGAATGTCTTCGCACATAGAAGGCCAATTGTTGGGTAAAAATGCGTTCCCTTACCAAATGCAAATGGCGACTCATCGGATGGACTTTGCGAAAATAACCAAAATATTCATAGGGTGTAATAATGGCCGAACGGCGCCCACTACTATGGGCGAGTGCGGGAAACGATTGTAGTTCGCTGCCCTTTAAATAACGCAATTGTTGTGGTCGCAATTCCGGCAAACTTGTAAGTATACGCTGAGCATTCGTCTCCGCCAGCTGTATGGTGTAGTCATTATTTACGACCTCGGCAATGGTCTGGGGGGGATTACGTTGAGTATTTTTTCGTAGCATTTGATACATGCCCGATTGATAGGCACTTCGTAAAATGAGCGAAGTGAATAACCAAACCAAAAGCAGAAATCGTGTTAAACTGCCACGTGGTAAATGGCAGGGTAAGAGATTACCACCTAACGTAATGACGACCAGTTTATAATAATATGGATGTGGCGGAACTAATAATAAATGCTGCATAATCCAAAGTAAAACACATACAGAGACAATGACTAAACCAATGGCTAGCCAAACACACGGATGAAATGGAAATGCCAATTTTTCATATGCCGAATAGGCACTCTGCAGATTTGTGACCAACATTATGTGACTCATAAAATAATAGGTGGACTGCGAATATGGTACCTCATTGCCGGAACTGGGCTTGAAATGGAAACCGCCCAAAGAAAAATCGGCATGTCGTCGAAAGATCTTAAAGAAAAAGAAAATCATTCATCATCAAAAAAAAAAAAAAAAGAAATCAAATATAAATATTTGAACTCTTGCTTACGTCTTCAAATATCCAACCCGTTTCATTGTAGGTGGCAAGAACCTCTTCCTTATTCATCCAATATAGGCCTACAGTAAAATTAAGATTTTCCGCCAAGAATTCCAGCAGGGCTCCTTCGATGCCAATAAAAGTATTACCAAGTTTATCCTCATCTGGATGTCGTCTTAATACCAAATATGGCATATCCTCCCAAGTAGCACAAGTTAAAGTGCAACCATAAAAGTTTCTCAATTTTGCCGGAAAATAATCCCAATTGGACCATTTTCTCTGATTCTCTAGATAGCGATTCACAATTGTGGGTACTATCACCTGACAACCATGGACAGCACTGAATGGAAAGTAGGTGACCATAATGATCTTATTGATTCGTGTTGTTCGAATAATAAGACCCACATTTAAGATACTAAGACGCCAGAGCAATTCAAGTGCCGACTGTACCTCGGGTGCATAGGGTTGCCATGGCTCTGACATATAAATAAGTGTATGAGAAAGATCGCTAGTGGCTCTCAATCTGCTAAAAATCAACATTAAAGCTTGAAGATCATCAACCAGCAAGAGCATTGTATGTTTATATGGTTTATACTCGATGGGATATTGATAAAAGAGTTGTCTTGGCTCGGTTAGATTTATAACTATATGCGTTACAATATCCATCAAATGTGTATATAATCTGGGCGAACTGATCTGTGTATATATAAACAAAGTCTTACTTTCACCATTCATATCCGATTCATGTAAAATTTTTAACAAGGCCTGTGCCAATAACTGTGTAGATTCCATTGGTGTCTCCATATCGCTTGAACTTGAAGTTGATGTCGTTTTGTGAACATATTTGGAGAGTAGAAAAATTGTACAAATAAATAAAATATATAAATTTATCTGCATGTTCACACAGCGGACACTTGTCGTTTACTATATAGAACTTGTTAGCTGGTTACTTCTTTAGGCTCTAACTATAGCCCTTGGGGAAATCTTTTTAATGGTTCATAGCTAAAACCCATGGGAATGTCTACATATCTCTAGTTATATAATTAACTATAATTGAACTGATAGATGATAATTCGTTTGTTTTTTTGATAATTTCATATAATTTCATAAGAGTTTATTTCTTTTTTGTTTTTTTGTGTTCTTGTCATGTCGAAAGTCTAAAAGTCAACAATCTATATATCATCAGTATCTACATCATCATCATCGAAATTGAAATAGTCAACGTCTTTATCATTGTCGTCCTCTTTCATATCCTTGTTATCGCTTATATCATTGGACTCTTTTGGTTCTAGAAATTCTTGTTTTAAATCCTCTTCATCCGCAACTTCCAACTCCTGCTCCTCTGTTTTGTCATCAAAAAGTCCCTTCTCCGCCGCTCCCAATTCGTACACCGGTTTCTCTGTCATGAATTTACCCATTGGCTTACCCTTATCTTTTTTTCTAACCAACAACGGTGGCTTGACCTCCACACGTGTCCGATTCGTATGATGATTTAGCATACCCTTATAGAGCTGAGGAAAGCGTCGTTGGAACTCATTTTTAATGCGCAATAAACGCTCCAACATGCCCGGTGTAAGCAAATGATGAGATTGAGTATTCTGTCCCATAATATTAGTATCGCGTCGTTTTCGTGCATCAGTATCATCTTTCAGATATGATGCATAACTGCCGCCGCCTGTATAGAGAGCATAATGTGGATCATAGGCCTTGTATGTCCAGGGATCGTTGGGTTGATTGATTTCTAGAAGGCCCATATAAGGTTGCAAGAGTCCATCACTAAAGCTGAAGAGAGAGCCCACAGTTGGAGAGTTTTCGTCGTCCGTGTTGCCCTTAGATGATCTTTCTGATGATATCGATGATATTGGTGCTGGTGCTGATGCTGATGCTGATGCTGGTGCTGATGTTAGACTGAGGTTGTGAATGATGACGAATAATTATGCAATGAAAAATGAACGTAATGGGTAAAATGGTTGTGAGTTTTATCATGAATGTGAGATATATATGTGAGATATTTAAAAACTAAACAATTTGCATATATAAAATATTGTAACCAAAATATTAACAATCACATCAATTTTCCAGCTATTTAGGGGATTAAATGGAGAATGAAAAATTTATATGATATTGATGTAATTATGTTTGTTTAATCTCTAAGATTTGAATGGTCTCCTTGTGGTACTCAAGGGTTTACGTTGCCTGCGCCGTAAACGTCTGCGTTTCACGACCAGCTTTCCGTTACTCTTGGATACGTTATTGCTAACTACGGTTGGACAACCTACAGATGCTGTTGCTCTCTCTCTTTTTAACTGCAATTGTAGAAGATCGTTTACGACATTGATCAATTGATCAATTTTTTTACTATTCAATTGTGTAACTGGCATTGATGTTGGATATTTCCTGGAGCTGGTGGGCACAACCTGAGCTTGACGCGTTGTACGCTGATTGCTACGTCGATGCTTTGGCGATATAAATTTACCCCTTAGTGCATATGGTGATAGTGTGGATTGTTCCATTTCATTTTGATTATTATTATTTAATTCAACATTTAGCAGCTGTGCCCGCTCTTTGACACTTAAAGAACGTGTGGAATTTGTAGCCCTTTTGCTTTTATTCTCATCAGCATCTGGATCTATATCATCGCCAAACTGAGTTGGGAACTCTTGATAGCTATATTCGCTTGATAAATTCGATTCAGAATTCGGTTTGGGTAATTCTAAATTCTCTCCATGCTTATATTGCTGCTCGTTTGTTTTTGTCAAATATTTGGTATCGTAGCCCCGACTGGCCAATAATTGTTGCCAATTTTTTGCATCTATTTTTTCATCTTTATCAATGGCATTTATGTGTTTGGCCATGATTTGGGCTTGACATGGCCTTGGGCTAGATGTGGCTTCATTTTTCTTATTCTTCAATGGGCCCTGACATTTTTTACTTAATGATGCAAATTCTTCCTTCAAATCGTCTATAATCTTATGTAGAACTTTCAGCTCCTCCTTGTGACTTTCCAACAATTTGTCATTTCCCTTAGCTTCTTCTTTCTGATCAGAATGATCTCCAGAGGAAGTTATGGGAGTGGTGGTGGCAATGGGGGTCGTTGTGGAGGTGGTTGTGGTGGTGGTAGTGGAGGTGCTGGTGGTTTCAATGGATGGCTCAGTAGAGGTAGATGTTGAACTAATATCGCTGTTTGCTGTGGTAACCTCCGGTGCCTCTGTAGTAGAAATGGTTGCTGGGATAGTTGGTGGTGTGGTGGTCGTACTTGTACTAGTAATGGTACTAGTTGTCGTATCCAATGGTTCCATATCTTGCTGATATTCCTGTTCTTGCTCTTGCACACCCTCGGCCATCTGATCTCCACTTATTTCGAATGGTTCTAAACTGGCCCTTTCCAAGGCTTCCCGTATAGAGGCAGCATTGTAACGCATTAGAGCCTCTGCTGGATCCTCATCAGGACTTAATGTAATCTCTTTTAGACCCAATCTATATTCCTTACGCAAAGCATTCAATGAACTTTCATCTATGGTCTCCAGAGTCCCATATTCAGTACTACGGCGCTGACGCTGCCCACGGAATGCACATCGGCAAGCTTTGCCGCATTGGCAACCTTTGCCGCATCGGCAATGTGAGCTAGCACAACCGCATCCCTTATGATTCTCATTACCTTTATCAATACTCCTTGGGGCAATCTCTGGGTTCAAGTTTTTATAAAAGTTTGCTAACCTTTTTTGTAAATGATGTGGAGCTGCTGCCGCTGGTGGTGATAATGATGATGATGATGATGATGATGGTAATGTTGTTGGCATCATCTTGCTAGCTATCTCCTGATTCACCTTCTTCTGGTCATCTGGATGGTTTATTGTCTGAAATGCGTCGCCTGTTTTAATGACATTGAGGATGAAGCGTATGAATCTTAATGAAAATGGCTTGGATAAATGGATGTGTACGTGTAGACTGAGTGGTGTGCTGTGCTGTAGTTTATATATATATATATATATAGTGTGGATCAGATCAGATCACAATATTGCAACTTACCGCCATTGTTTGATGTTGACGGAGCATTTCATCAATCTCATCATTACCCAAAGCAGCTGCCCGATAACCAACCGATTGTCCAGATCCATAGGCATTTGATCCATGGCCACCATATCCATAGCTAGTGCCATAACTGGGACGGACAGCTGGTGCCGATTGATAGTAATTGATTATTGTGGGTGTTGAAATATTCGATTTGGACTTCTTGCGCTTATTACCACCCAGTCCGAGGAGATCAACTGAGTGAGACAGATTAGAGTCGCGACTAGGAAATACACCATAGAGATTACCTTTATGACGGGCCTGGCCAGCATTTTCTGGCATTTGTGGTTCAGCTGCACCAACCATGGTTTCCTCAGGCTTGTCCTCGGCCATATTCACCTGCTGCATGGCTCTCATCTTATCGTCTGTCCACTTTTGCTCGTCCAATGTCATGGTATTTGTCTGATCGTCTGTCATTTGGCGTTGCTGTGGCATCATCGGGTTTTGTAGTGCCTGCTCCTGTCTGGCCTGCTCCTCCATCATCTGACGCTGTTGCATCATCATGGGATTCTGCTGAATCTGTTGTCTGGCTTGCTCCTCTATCATCTGGCGTTGTTGCATTTGCAGTTGCTGCATTTGCTGGGCTCTGGCCTGCTTCTCCGCCATCTGGCGCTGTTGCATCATCATGGGATTCTGCTGTACCTGTTGCTTGGCTTGTTCCTCTGTCATCTGGCGCTGTTGCATCATCATGGGATTCTGCTGAGCTTGTTGCCTGGCTTGCTCCTCTGACATTTGGCGTTGCTGCATTTGCTGGGCCCTGGTCTGCTCCTCTGCCATTTGTCGCTGTTGCATCATCATGGGATTCTGCTGAGCTTGTTGCCTGGCCAGATCTTCAGCCATTTGACGCTGCTGCATCATCATGGGATTCTGCTGAGCCTGTTGCCTGGCCTGTTCTTCCATCATCTGACGTTGTTGCATCATCATGGGATTCTGCTGTGCCTGTTGCCTGGCCTGTTCTTCCATCATCTGACGCTGTTGCATCTGTAGTTGTTGCATTTGCTGAGCTCTGGCCTGATTCTCGGCCATCTGGCGCTGTTGCATCATCATAGGATTCTGCTGAGCCTGTTGCCTAGCCTGTTCTTCCGCCATTTGACGCTGCTGCATCATCATGGGATTCTGCTGAGCCTGCTGCCTGGCCTGTTCTTCCATCATCTGACGCTGCTGCATCATCATGGGATTCTGCTGTGCCTGTTGCCTGGCCTGTTCTTCCATCATCTGACGCTGTTGCATCTGTAGTTGCTGCATTTGCTGAGCTCTGGCCTGATCCTCTACCATTTGGCGTTGCTGCATCATCATGGGGTTCTGCTGAGCCTGTTGTCTAGCCTTGTCTTCTGCCATCTGACGCTGCTGCATCATCATGGGGTTTTGCTCCTGTGCCGACTGGCGACTTGAAGCCTTGAAGGCAGCATACATTTTATCCTCTTTGACCTTCTCCTCTTCCTGTTGCTGCTGTTCGCTGGCCATACGATAGGCATAAGCCATCATTTTGACAATATCATCCTTGGATAGATTAGCCTGACGCTTGAAAGCGGCTCCAGTATCCTTTTCGACAGCTTCATCGCGTACGTATTTACTCTTTTGATTAGCCCAGGTCTTGCGTTGCGCCTCCTTGTGGAGCAGGCGGCGTACATAATCATCGCGTAAGGCTCGCTCAATATCCGCCCGAGTTATTTTATGTACAGGAGTTCGGCTCAAGGGATAGCTGATCTTATAGGGTGAAAAGGACGAGGTACTTGTAGTACCCTGGGTATTTGCCTGCATACGCATCTCCTTCGCCACACGTTCAATCTGCTGTAGAAGCTTTAATTCAGCAATAACCTGACGTTCGAAGGCCTGAAGTTTCGACTTGATACGCAGATCCTCAGATGGTTTCTTCGATGTCTCCTTATCCGTGTCATCATCGTCTGTCATAGGCATGCGAAACCACAATAAAGGAATGTTTTCCTGATCTTTGTCTTGTTCAAAAGTTTGTGGGGATTTGATTTTCAATTGAGCCATCTGATCACCTGGCTTGACGCGTACTTCAGATATATCCGAAGCTTGAGCACTGGAACCAGGTCCAGCAGCTCCTGGCCAGAATTGACGTAGATTAGTTATTAAGTCTGAAGTACCCGCTGGCATTGAAGGAAGTGAAGGAAGCTGTGCTTGCATCTGACCCAACAGATTTGTAGTATCAAAATTCGAGGGATTAAAGAAGGCACCAAAGGAACCTGCTGGTGTGGCTGATGGTGCTGGTGGTGGTGGATCATCGCTAGCAGATTTCGGTGTTGCTGGAGGTGCTGTCGTTGGGGTTGGTGCAGGAGCTCCTAACATCGGTAGTGGTGCACCCAATATGCCATCAAGACCTTGGAAAGGCATTTGTGGCAACTGTGGCATTTGGAATTGTTGCAAAGCCTGACCGACTTGTGGTACCAATTGTCCCAATGTATCAGGATTCATCATTTGTCCAAGATTTGGTGGTGCCATTTGTCCCAATAGCGATGTGAACATAGCCGGTCCATTAAGAGGCGATGCACCTCCAGCATCTTGTCGGGCAACACGTGACTTTGCTTGAGCATCATCCGCCAATACCAGAACAACCTTAGAAGCTGCCGCTTGAGGCTGAGGCTGAGGCTGAATCTGTGATGGCAACGAATCTGGTACAGCGCCAAGAATTGAGTGAGCAGGAAAGAGGCTACCCCAACGTAGAAGACTACCCAATGCAGGGAATAGCAAGTAGAAAGCATCCAAAGAAGGAATTCCACTACGCAATGGTGTTATCGGAGGCATTTGACCCAAAATCTTTAATGGAATTGAGATGACAAATAATTTTCAAACAACTAACTTCAAAACTTGTCATCAAATCTTACCGCATCCTCGGTTGGTATACGTGGTTTATCATCGGTCCTTGTTGTCGTATCATCGCCTTTGTCTCCCAATGCATCAACTGTGGCTGCAGCCTCATCGCCTGAAATGACTGTAGCTCCCGTATCCTGACCGTAGACAACAAATTGGCATACAATTAGCGCCAGGACTAGCAGCAAATACTGCAATCTCATTTTGGTTAAAAATTTGAATTCACTTGACAGAACGCTTTTTGGGGGAGCGATCACTATTCGCTGAAGCTGAACTGACGACTGACTACTAAAGCTAACCAAACGCTGCCCCAAATAGTTTTTTTGCGACCCATTCAATTTGCGAACGTCTGCATAAATTCGTGCCACAATCCGTCTCAGACATAGGGCACGCACTCTCCACAGAAGTAGAAGCAACAACACCAGCTAAAACATTTCCGTGTGTGTGCTCCAAATAATAATAAAACAAATGACCAAAAACAGCCAAATCAAAGAAGTAATTGCAGCTAAAAACGTAAAAAAAAAGTATAAAAAAAAACTCCATACGAAAAAAATATCTTTTAATTTAACCGAATAATTCTATGGAATCAGCGTAAATGAAATGCAATATAAACAATACGCGGCTAAACGGGCTGATCAACCAACCACATGGACGGAATGGCTCCTAAACGGTGCACCCATTTTAGAAGTGCACTTGGACTATATACATACATATATTCTATATATACATAGAAGGGCAAACTAGAGAAATAAATCTAAATATTTCACTCATTTCATATATAAAGAAAAAAAATCATATACTATAGACATTGAATGCACAGAAATGTTGCAAATTTGTAATCTGTGTTTAAAAATCTTTTTCAATATTCACGATTAACTGAAAAAAAAGGTTTGTATTGTATATAATATAAAAATTTAATAAGTTACAAAACAATATGTAAATAAATTTACCAAAAAAAATTGACTAAACAATGATAAATGAATATAAAAGATATAGAACTTTTATATACTATTATAAATACATATAAATATATTTAATCAATATCAATATATATTGGTTTATGTGTTTTCATACGTATGTTAGTATTTAATATACTTTTTTAAATTTTAAATAATACCAATTAGTTACGGCTAACGGCTTTTTCACTTGCATTTGTTCCATCGAAGATTCTCATGTTAATATTTTTTTGGTCCATTTAAAACTTAACAAAACTAATTAAGAAATTAACCAATTTTCTTTTATTTTTCTTCTTTTTATTTTTGTTGTTTAGGAATTCGGCCCTGTGCCATAGTAATAATTTAAGTAGTTTGCCCTTCAGCAATGATGAGTCGAGTTGATCTACAACAGCAAATTCTTGCAGCGTTGCCACCATCGTTTTTTCTTTTCATTTCTTTATTTTCTTATTTTTTTTAATGCATTTTGTGTCACAATTTTATAACCATAGCCCCACAATTGTTGCATTTAGTTAAGCTGAGCTTAGCACAAATTCAAATGGAAGTAGAGATTGGAGCATGTATGTATGTAGACAAGAGCGGAACATATGGGTCACACAGTGGGTGGTTTATGCTGTGATCAGCAAAAAATATCTCAAATTGAAAAAATGAAAAAAAAAAGAAAAAGAAGAAAAAACAGAAGAAGAAAAATAATGAAAACACAACGTAAAAAACACTTCTTACAGACAGACTCACGGAATGACGGACGACCTTTGATTTCACTTGCGACATGAACTGATTACACACTGATGTGGTGATGATGCATGCATCTTTCGTTTAAAGTGAAATGATGGTGAAATTACTTATAATGGATTAAAATAGTTGAAATCAAATTTTGTAATAATAAAATCCATTTATTTTCCAGTTGGCAGTATTTGGCTTGCATGTGTCCATTAGCCGTTAGATTTTTGGCCAAAGATAAGGTTAACGACCAGAAAAAACGTATGCAATGGCCACATGCAAAGGTCCAGGTCAAGTTATCCAGTCATCCGACAGATGTGGCCTCAAGCGGTGGTACATAATATTAGCCTGATCTCAGCTTTGGTTTGGGCCATCAATAGCCATTATGGACGCTCATCGAGTTTACCATTGACATTGGCCCAGTTCTCCAGGAAACGGGTGAATCGTTACTATCACAATGATCTCATCGATGCAACACTCACCCTGGCATCAAATCAGGGCAACATTAAATTTCTACTTGACAATTTAAATGACTTGGATGTGGATACAAACAATGATACCTCGCTTAGTGGCATTGATGGTCTGGAAACGGCAATTTGGTTTATTGACAGTTTACAATCATATTTCCATTTGGAGAGGAATCTTCTCGAGGCTAGCAGCTCATACAAACGTAATGGCTTTTACGTTATGGTCTATACAGGTGGCGAAAAGCGACCTCTGGCCACCATACAAGAAATCTTTAATCGTCTATTTTATATATATGTGCTAAATGTGAGTGTGTTCCTATTGTCCGAATATGGGAATGTGGAATTGTATACATACTTTCCTTATCGACCAGAACGTTGCAGATCGACACTCCCCGTCCATTATGGAACACATCCCTTGCCTGAGGGTCATCCCCTTTTTCCCAGTAAATTAAATAATCTTTATGGCTGTGAGCTAATTGCGGTTACTTTTGAACATCGTCCATTTGTGATTATTGAATCGAATAATCGATTACGCGGCATTGAGGGTTTGATTTTTGATGCATTGGCTGAACATTTAAATTTCACCTACAAAATTATTGTGGAAGAGCATAAGAATCGTGGTGTTATTTTACCCAATGGCACAATCACAGGAGCTTTAAAAATGGTATATAAAACCAATATCGATTACCAAAATTTGAATCACTTTAACATTTCCATTTATATATTACAGATCTTGGATGGTACAGCCAATATAACCTTTTGCGGCTATATGTATACTCGGGAACGTGCATTTGTTATGTTGCCCACCATTTCGTATACCAGTTTTCCCATTGTTCTTAGCATACCTGGAGGTGGACTAATGTCACCGCTGGAACGATTAGCTAAACCGTTCCGTTACACAATCTGGTTATGTTTGGTGGTCACTCTTTTGCTGGCGTTCAGTGTAACAGCTTTAATTCAGGTGTGCACATTGCCGGGATTGCGACATTTGGTGATCGATAGACGCAATCGTTTACCTTGTATGGGTATATGGAATACGTTGCTCGGCGGACTAACCATGTATCCACCAAGTGGTACAGTTGCCCGATGTTTGCTAACAATGTGGATGTTACAGGTTTTAGTCTTACGAGCCGCCTATACGGGTCAACTGTATTTTTTACTTCAGGATGGTGATTTACGTACACCACTACGTACTTTGGGTGAGGTCCTGGACAAAAGATATATATTTTATACGTTACCATCTTTGGCGCCGATCTTTTATCCTCTGATGCCTAGAAATCGAATTAAAACTATTCTAAATGCAGAGCACGCTTTGATTCGTTTACGGGATGAAGAGGAGCCACGGATTGCTGTAGCGTTATTTCTGCAGTCAGCCAAAGAGTTCGATCAGCGCTCGGGTCCAAATAAGCCACAATTACAATTGCTACCAGAACCCCTAATGATCGCATCCTTAACCATGTACATGCGTCCGCATTCCTATCTAAAACGTAGAATTGATCGCATATTACTTGGAATGATGTCTGCTGGCATAGTCCGTCGCTTTCGACGAATAAATTTGGAAAAAATTGAACATTTGTCCAAAACACAACAATTGGATCCAGTTCCACTCAGTGTATGGCTATTAAGTGGAGTATTCGGTTGCCATTTAACCATTCTCCTTCTCTCCATTGTAGTCTTTGTAATGGAAATGGCAACGGAAAGATGGCCCCGTTTGAGAAAAATTATGAATGCAGCAAATCGTTACATTGCCTAAAAAATTCAAAATTTGTTGCTGTTTATTCTTATTTCACTTAATTCATATCAAAATTCAATTGCGAAAATAAAACATCTACCAAGGTCGGGTTTATAAATGATAGAATATAATAAGAAATATGATCTGGATAGAAATACATACATACGTACATATATACATATATATATATAGCACTCGTGAAGAATTTGAAACCACTCTCACACATTTTCCCTCAATCAACTTCAATCCAACAATAGATTATGCGAACGTGCGTTTTTTGAGCCTTCCTTCATTTGCAACAGCTGAACCGATCATTGTGTCCACATTGCTGCAAAATTTGCAGTTATAATTCATGGAAGCAATGTGTCTGTGGAGAATGGCACGAGTTATGACAATAGATGATGATGACCATTGGATGTGGTAGGTGCTGGTTGCCAGGTGTAAATAGAAAAATGGAAATAGAAATTTTCAATACGCGGCACACGCACGAAACATGTTGACCAAGTTGAATTGATTAATGACCTATGCAAAGTCATAATTCATCAACTGGCAGAACGGCTAATTCGTCATGTACATTCTGTGAAATGAATCAATGGACTAACTGACTGACTGGCTGACTGACTAATACACTAGTCATCAATCTATGCTAGCCACGGAAAAGTGTGTTTGAACCTCATTAGACTGGGTTGCATTTACATAGCGCATGTTTGTTTAGACCAAATTAAAAGGAAAGCCTATTAAGTGGCAAAGAGAATGTTTACCTAATAAGGGTAGATGATATCTGCATTGAGACAGAACAGAATATGAACAAATTAATAGACATATGCAATATATCTATGTATGTATGTATATTAAGGAAATACTATGTTGCCATGAATGGGATTGACTGGTGTGATGATGAGAATTTATTCATTACTTTGGCGATACGGATCACTGCTTACATTTCATTAGCACCTATTTGTTTTTTTTTTTAACAATTTCCAATGAATATCAAACCATATTTATGGCTTCCAAGTGCTGCTAACTTCAGAACGTCTTGGCCAATTGACGCATTATGAACAGCAGTAGTAGTAATATATCGATTTATGAAAACTATTTGATGCGATCTCGCATCGATGCGCAGCCCGAAGAGGCAAATCTATTTGTGGCAAAGGCCATGCAGTTTGTAATAGAGAATATCTTTACTCAACTGAGTGCCACACTGGCGGTAACAATATCATCGACACGTTATAATACAACTCTTTGGTTCGAGTATATGTTAGAGAATCTTGTGGGATCGTGGCGTGGAGCAGCTGTGCAGTTGCAACGATTTCAATTGGATAAATTACAGCGAGTACCGGGTAAAAAGTATTGTAATCTATTGCTAGTAGATTCCTTTGAGGGATTACGGTGCGTATGCTTATTATAGATTTTAGTTTTTATGCAAATTATAATCAATTTTATTACACAGAGCCACTAATATTGCCTTGGATAATGCTCTAAACGATGGTCATGAATATTATTTTATATTCCTTCAGACACGTGATCGCTATATACCTGAACAAATGCAATTGATATTGGATCATTGTTTGGACAACTATTGGTTAAACTGTAATGTTATGATCCAGACAGCTGCAGTAGAGATAGTGGTATATTCATATTATCCATACACGGCCGATCATTGCCAAAAGGCTGTGCCAGTTCAAATCAATCGTTTCGATGGCAAACGTATGATCAATGAACCAATGTTTCCTGATAAACTTAGTCAATTGCATGGTTGTCCCATTACTTTGCTTACCTGGAATATGCCACCCTTTATCCAGCTGACATGGGATAGTGAATCTAATCAATTGAAGGCTTCTGGCTTTGAAATGCAATTGATTGAGGAATTAGCCACCTGGATGAATTTTAGTATCGTTCTAAAGAATTTCACATTACAGAATGTGGTAAATTATAGATTGGCCAATGGGAGTATGGAGGGACCAATCGAAATGGTAAGCTCCACTATAGAGTTGATTAACTTAATTCATTATAATATTTTCTTATCTTTTCCTTCCGAATAGCTTATTGATCGACTGGCCAATTTAAGTGTGGGCTATTTTCGTAAAACGGCAAGACGAAATTCCCTTTTGACCACACCTCTTGCCCATTACTATGCACCTTTGGTAGCAACAGTGAATTTAAATAACTATCTATTCGGATCACTGGCCATTCTTACCTTTCCATTCAATTGGTGTGTCTGGTTAATGTTACTTTGTTCCCTAATTCTACATCTATTCATTTATTTGTGGCGCTGGAGTGGATCAAGTTTTCAGGTTTTAGAATTACTTTTGGGAGCCTCCCTTGCCCATCCACCCCGATCATGGATGCAACGAGCCATCTACGCCCATTGGATATATGCAAGTATTCCGCTTAGAATATCCTATCAGTCGCTATTATTCCATTTGATACGAATGCAATTGTTTGGATCGGTACCAAGTTCATTTGAACAATTACTGGATGATAATTTTAAGGCACTGTGCACATCGACCACTCTGCTGATGCTTCATGAGATGCCACAGATAGCTGAACGATTTGAAAACTTTATGGGTTTGGGATCCCCTTATGATCAGGATGTTCTAGATGAACTTGAAATTAAGCGTGCCAATAATGAGGGAAAAATGTTTGCCATAACAGATCTGGAAGTGACACGATTACATCTTCGTGAACGGAATCGACTGGATGATTATATAATATTAAAACAATTTGTTTACGTCCAGCAAGTGGGCATCTATATGCCGAAACATTCATATTTCTATGAGAAGATCAATCATGCAATTCGTACTTTTGATGCTGGTGGTTTTACAGCCGCCTTGCGACGTGCTGCCTTTGACCAGATGGGGACAAAGAACGAGGATCAGAAACGACGTTATATCGATAATTTTCAATTAATTGGAGTTTACAAACTTATGGCTGCCATGTATATACTGGCAGGACTCATTTTATGTGGTGAATTGTTGCTAAAACGACTACACAACACTCCGACGATTCACAACTAACTAACTAACTAACTAAGTAACTTAATAACTTTAGGAAACTAAACCACTTAGACATATCATTTTGCCCAACTTAATTGCTTTTCATATCATTAATCAAAACAAAAAAAAAAAACATAAAAGAAAAACTTTTTTAATAATTGTGACAAAAGTTAGATAAAAACCCAATAAAATGTTCAAACCTCTATTTCTATTGCTATTGTCGAGACCTCAACACAGGATGAATATATCACAGCTATTGTCCTCGTATCACGATCGATCCGGTGAACAGATGAATCATATAAATGAATTTGTTGCCCATGCTCTACTCCATGTGGTCCATGAGCATATTTTGAGTGTTACGCCATCGTTAGTCCTAACATTATGCTGTCGGAATAATCATACATGCAATTTCTATAATGAAATGATGAGCATTATGTTTCGTAATTGGGGCATTGCACCCCTCCAGATAGTGAATGTGGTGGAAGGTTTACCATGGGTACGTGTACCCGGACGTAGACACTTTAATGTCATCTTTACTGACTCTTATAAGGCCTTCTCTGAAATCCGTGTGAACCAATACTCCCTGGAATATAATTACAATGAGTATTATTTCATTTTTCTGCAGGCCCGAGATTATCTTCTTCAGAGAGAAATGCAAGCAATATTTGAATATTGTTGGCATTATCAATTGATCAATTGCAATATACAAGTGCAAAAGTCTAATGGTGATATACTCATCTATAGTTATTATCCATATAGTCGTCATAGTTGTATGAATACGGAGCCACAGCTTATCAATCGTTATAATGGAAGCACCCTCATAGAACCAGAGCTCTTTCCACGTAAATTGCGAAATTTCTATGGATGCCCTTTACGTGCTGCCATATGGAATGAGCCGCCATTTATCTAGCTAACCGAAAGCTCGGTAATTGGTGGCTATGAAGGTAATTTACTTTTAACCCTGGCCAAAAAGATGAACTTCACCATTGCCATTAAAAAACCACAAAATATACAAATGCGTGACGAGGCAATCAAAATGGTAAGTCAGTTCATTTACCATTTAATTATACATATATTTATATTTAAATATATATTTCTCCGCCATTAGCTTCAACATCAGGAAGCTGATCTCAGTTTGGGTGGATTTCGCCAGACAGTGCCTCGAAGTTTATTGGCCACATCGACAAACAATTACTATCAGACCCGGGAGGTGTTTGGAGTACTTGATGCTAGTTTTGAGCTAAGTTCATTGAGTATACTTCTCTATCCATATCCATTGGAGATTTGGCTTGGTATATTAGGTGTCTTGGGTTTAGCAATGTTGGTCCAATTGGCACTGGATCGTTTTCTTAACGAATTCGATCATCATAGTTGGCTTAATTTAGAGCTCATATTTGTCGGAATGCCTCTATTACAGACACCAAGATCTAATGCTAAGCGTTTATATTGTATCATGTTAATGCTATATACCCTGCTAATACGTACAGTTTATCAGGGTCTGCTCTATCATTTAATACGTACCCATCAATTGAATCGTCTACCTCAGACAATTGATGAGCTGGTCCAACAGAATTACACCGTGGTATTGTCATCCACAGTACATGAGGTACTAAACGATATACCTAGCGTCCGGCATATGAGTTTTCGGATTATTAAAACGAGTTCAGAATCAAAACCATTAGAATTTTTATACGAACATCCGGAATATCAACGTCACACTGTTGCCACAGCCCAGGATGTATTCATCTATTTTAATCGTCTTACTGCCCAAGGAACGGCACATTTTGAACTTGTTCCCCAGGATTTGATCAATATGCAATTGACCATGTATTTGCGCAAACATTCATTCCTTATTGATCAAATTAATGAGGAGATAATGTGGATACGTTCAGTCGGATTATTGGTAATTTGGTCACGATGGGAACTGGATGAAAGTTATCTAAAGAATAGTCAAAGTTTCAAAATATTAAATCTAATGGATTTATATGCCATGTTTCTATTACTTGCAATGGGTTTAATATTAAGCACAATTATTTTTATATTAGAACTATTATCTTGTTATTATTCAAGACTTCAGCATTTGTTTCTATAAGAGTTTTGTTTAAATTAAATACATATATACTAATCATTGATTGATAAGCTAATAAGATGGAATATAGAATATGTGAATGAATGAAGATCTGGCTTATGACAAAATATGTCCAAAGAAACCTCTGATTTCATTTCATATATGTATACATATAAGTATATTTTACTACCAGAGTCGTCTAATCCAACCAATGCTGTTACGATATTTATAAGCCTCTTATACTTGACATTGTATGTATATGTATATACTTACATACATAGGTATATATATATATATGTATATATATTGTTGTAGTTTGCCTGTCGGTGACATTGTGGGCTTGGGTTTTAGTATTCCTCCTGCTACTGTTTATACTATTAATGACACAACCATGACAAGTACACGCTCTGGTTTTTGGGTCAGGTATGGAGAAGGAGAAGATTAGTAAGAGAGGAAGCGAATTGGTTTGTCTCGCCATCACCATCACATACACACAGTCATATACATACCTACTCATTTAGCATATGTGTGTGTGCGTGTATATCGCTGCTGATGGTGTTAATTTATGGTTATGCTCCTCATGCATAATACTGACACCGAAACCTGTCACGCACATAGCCAACCTGCGACTTTCTAGAGCAGTAGATAAAATGGGGTGACAGCAATGGTGTGGGTCTGGAACTGGAACTGGGGACTGGTACCAGGAACTTGGGTAAGCAGCAATTAGTTTAAGTAACAAACACAGATTTGTTAATGCATTATAGTTACAAACTTAACAATTAATTGATATGCCCCTAAAAGTTAAACTTTTTGATTAAACTAATTAGTTCAATTATGTCAATAGATTGATTCTCTACTACAATGTATACACCATTTTACTCCCCTATATCAAATTAGATCAAAACAATTTTTGAGTAACATTATATAATTTTAATTTTTAAATCCTTTGCAAATCCATTTAAATACGCTTAAGAATTGATTCAGAAGGAAAAACTATTTATATGGCGATTCCTGAAAGATTTTTTCCTGGAAGTAAATGTTATTTAAAGGATAATCTATTTCTATTTTAACTATATGTAAAATACGATTGATTAAATCAAAAACCAATGAAGATAATTGAATTACCAGAGATCTGTAAAACATACATATAAGGCAACTCGTTGGTTTCAATTTAAAATATTCTCCATAACAAATAATGCCAGAAATTTATAGACTAAACAAATAAGATTTCCCTTTAATTAATATTGAATCACTGGAATTTGATTAGCTTAGGGAAGGGAAAACGTTTGGTGTCCCAATTGATAATGTGGAAAATCTTTTGAAATTAGTACATTAAATTTCCATTATTTAAATTGATTTGCAATCCCCAATTCCCCAAAATCGAATTTATTGCAAAATGTTCATTGAATGCAAATCAATGTCCTCAGTTGGCGTTCCAATATGGCAACGAAAGGTTTGCTAAGATTTCTATTGATTCTACTAACCATCTCAGAACCACGGGCCGAGTATCAGTTGACCATTAAATTAACTGAAACGTTGGAAAATATTTTAAACAATACCTGTGCAAGGGATCATTTGGATGTTTTTGTTAGCACCAGGTATGATAAACTATCAAAAATTAATAGGAATCTAGTTAAAGAAGTGCTAGATGATAGTCTTAATCGGGAAGAATCGAATAAATGGCCTGTACCAATTGTCTTGGCCTCACAACTGAGCCATGATCTTAGTTTTCGCATGGCAATCCAATTAATCTTTGTAGAAAGTAAGGAACAGCTAAGGTAAGAACAAGATATTTTCCAGATTATAGGCCAAAAGTATTCAGTTCTTTATCTCTTCTAGACGTAGTATCGTGATGAACCAAAAAAAAACTTCATTTTTGATCGTATGGCTAACTACTGAGAAAGATGTTCAGAAACAAAATCAAATAATGTCCGACATATTCTCGTATTTCCTTCATGAACTCTACAATATAGATGTATTGCTTATACTTCTTCATATGGATTATGGAAAACTGGAATCATATACCTTTAAGCCATTTCAATTGAATAATTGTGCCTGCACTTTACCATATAAAGTGGATTTACGAGAGTCGCGAATAAATGATATATATCCACAAAAATTGGATAATTTCTATGGATGCCCGTTAAGTGTAATTATCTGGAATATTCCACCATATATGATAAAGAATGGAGCCAAGGATATTAATGGATTCGATGCAACACTTTTGAAAATCTTAGCACAGGATCGAAATTTTACTCTTCAACTGATCGATAATGAGCCTGATTCACTTATAGGAGGAACTAGCTATTCGAATGGCACCATGAGTGGTGCTTATTTAATGTTATTGGAGAGAAGGGCAAATCTAACACTAGGATGTGCTGCCTGCACTCCGGAACGGCAAAAACATCTTAGTTCCACCTTACCATATAGTCAGATAGGTTATATTATTGTCCTGAAATCTCCACCCAATTATAGTGCATATGAGATAATGCTATTCCCCTTCGATTTTTCCACCTGGTTACTTGTGGGAGGATTGGCTCTACTTCAACACTGGCTTAATCCTTTACCAGCTCCCATCCATGCCGGCTGGCTAATGTTTTATTTCATTATGCGCTCCAGCTATGAGAGCTCCATCTTTAAATTTGTTCACAATTCACCTGCAAAGCCTTTACCGCGCACATTAGCACAAACTTTGGATTCTGGTTATCATTTTATTGTCGACCATGCCACATATCGTATGACTACTAATTTGCCAGCACTAAATAGTCGTACAATTATAATCCCTGGACAGCCGATAGATGTATTCGATGCACTTCGGTCACAACCTCCGCTTACAGGAACCTTCACAAGTTTAGCTTTTCTTGCCCATTATCTTACCGAGCATAAGGATCAAGTCAACGAGTTTATTATCCTGGACGAAAAAATTGTCGAAAATATGTTATGCATTTATTTTCCTCAAAATTCCTATTTAACTGAGACAATCGATTATCAATTGTTAAATTTGCGAACTTTTGGTATACTTACAAAAATTGGCAGTAAATTGAATTGGCGCCTGGGGACCACAACCAATCATTTTTATCATCGTCAATTAGAAGCTACAAAGGTATTTCAGAAATCCATGTCATTTCTACAGGCTGCTTTCAATTGCCTGCTATTTGGTCTAGCATTAACTATATGCGTTTTCATCCTAGAACTTCTTAGCCAAAGGCTTGGATGGCGTTGGTTGCGCTACTCCTTGGAACATTTGTAGAATACTCAGGTTCGAAAAAAGAGATGAATACATTGCTTGTATGTTTAAACCAAAAAAAAAATATTATCCTTACTTGGGCTATTAGATGTTAAAAAATTTTAAAATAAAAGAAAGTTAAAGTAGAATTGTCTTAAAAGTAACTTAATGGTCGTTGAGAAACTTAACTAAAAACGCTCTCGGATTTTCTTGAATGATCTTTGAAGTTTCTCACAATATCACAAATCTAAATATTATGAACATTTACGAAACTCCTGCTATATACACACATACATATATGTATATGTATTAAAAAACTTATAACAGGAGTTCATCATTTTGAATGACCTCAATGGCCTCAATCTTTTAATAAGTAGTAGCCTGTTCTAATCTTTTCTTTTTCAAGTATATTATTGACCTTAACACGAGCATTACTCTCTATTAAATTAATGTCTGAAAATTTCCATACATCGTGGTATTATATCATATGGCTAATCACAAGTTTCTTTCGTTCAAAAATTTAGAAATATGTATAATTAAATTGCTTTTAAATTTTATTGTAACAAATCACATATGTAGTAGTGCACAGTTTGATAAACAGCAAAATAGACAGAGACGAAAGATACATACATACATACATAAGTATTTCTATCTCACATGGAAACTTTATTCCGATAATAATAATTTCAAATATAATAAATGCATTTCTGGTTGAGAAATCTATTTTATGCCTCTGTTTAAACTTTTAGAGCTTCTCCAGCAAGATGGATGAAGCTCCACCGCCTCCATTACAAATGGAGGCACAACCAAGTTCGCCCGTTTTTAGGGTATGCGACAAATGCGTAATTAGACGAGCTCCGGACATGCCAATTGGATGGCCGAGAGATACAGCACCACCATGAACATTAACCTTGGCTGGATCCACATCCATTTTTCGTACATTGGCCAAAACGACCAGCGAAAAGGCTTCGTTGATTTCAAACAGGGCCACATCTTCCTTGCGAACACCGGCTTTTTGGAGCAACTTAGGCACGGCAAAGGCTGGAGCAATAGGAAAATCAATTGGATCTGTTTCGGCATCCTGGAAGGCAACAATGCGAGCCAGTGGCTTAACGCCAGCCTTTTGTGCCGCATCAGCTGTCATAAGAACAACAGCAGCTCCACCATCATTTAAGGTGGAGGCATTGCCAGCGGTTACAGTTCCGTTCTCACGTTGAAACACAGTGGCCAATTGTCCAAATTTATCGAAATTTACTCGTTTATATTCCTCATCCTCGCTTATTATGACTTCTGGCTTGCGTTTCTGCTGAATCTTAACTGGGGCAATCTCGTCCTTAAAGGCCTGATCGGCCCAGGCCTTGGCCGAACGCTTGTACGACTCAATGGCAAAGGCATCCTGGTCCTGGCGAGAAATTTGCATTTTTTTTGCTGTATTTTCAGCACAGTTGCCCATATGGAATTTATTATACACATCCCAAAGGCCATCGAGGACAATACCATCGGTGAGACTGACACCGCCGTAGGGTGTAGCGCCACGTTTCAAATAGTAGGGTACATTTGACATAGATTCCATACCGCCGGCTACCACTACTTCTGCTGAGCCGAGCTGTAGAGATTGGGCACCAAGCATCACTGCTTTCATGCCCGAGGAGCACACCTTGTTCACTGTGGTACAGCACACATTGGTAGGTAGTCCGGCAAAAATGGCTGCCTGACGTGCAGGTGCTTGACCCAGTCCAGAGGACACAACATTGCCCATAATCACCTCATCCACATCTTGTTTGCCAATCCCTGCACGTTGTATGGCTGCCTCAATGGCAACTGCACCCAACTGCGTGGCCGACAATGGAGCCAACTGGCTCTGGAAGCTGCCAATGGGTGTACGTGCAGCTGCCACTACTACCACTTCATTGATCTTTGAACTGTATGATCGGCGTGTGGCCAAGTTAAGCAGCTTCGCTGTAGTCTTAAGAAGATTTGCAGACATCTCGATTATCAAGATAATGTAGTTATTTAACAACTTTAAATGATCACCCGATATTCGTGGTATGATCTCGTTAAGAAACTAATCAAAAAACCGGACCCAGGCACTAGAACCTGTTGCACAATCAAACACTGCAGTGTGACCGTTTCCATGATCATTAGAATGTAGAATGCTTGTAAATATTATCTACATATGTACATATGTTATTTTGAAATCAGTTTTGCTGCTTCTTTTTTTATTACCTTAAAAAAATTGCACAAATAATATTTAAAAATCTTATCCTAATAATACATGTTTATGGGCACATATGAAAATTAATAGTTTCCAAAAAAAAAAAAAAATAATTCGGAACCTTATTCCACATCACAACTCATTTTAGTTTAAACGCTTCAGCGCCAGACCCTTCCCCCTCCTGCTGTCTATCTATGTATCTTCAGATTAGGATATGCTCCTTGGCTGTTAACTTCTGCTGCTGAGTACCACTTAAGACCAACGATCGTCTCATGCGATTTCTTTGCAGCGTAGTGTTGCGCTCCCTCACGGATTGTCGCAGCTGGTGACGTCTTCCACCAGGTCCTACTGCTCCTGCTGATGTCAATCCACTTACTACACTGGTAGCGGCTTCCTTTTCAGCAGCATTCATGGCAGCCAATAATTCAAAGGCTTGCTTCTTTTGTTCTTTAGACCAGAGATTGGTGACGGGAGCAGCCATTCCTGCTCCATCTAAGGGTTGCTGTTTTAATGCTAAAGGAGCACGAGGAGCTGGCGCTGGATTCACTATCGACTTGGGCTCTGATTTATTATTTCGACTCAGGCCAAAAAGTGATAAAATTGAGGATTTTCTCTTAGAGACTTGAGTATCGGCAGATTCATTGCTGGAAACGCTCATTTGCATAGGCTGTGGAGCTAAAGCTGGAGCGACAGCCGACTGAAAGTGGACACGACGACTCTTTAAAGATTTGGGTGCCGGTAATGAGGCCAAATTCAGTTTAGCCACCGTGGGAGACGTATCATTTAGCTCAATGGAGCAATAAGTGTCATCAGGATTGGTCTTTATAGTGTTGGATGGCGGTTTTCTAGGTGGAATAGGTGGAGCTAATGCTGGCAACGACTGCGATTGGCATTGACATGAACGGGGATTACTACTAGCTTGTAATTTTTCTTGAAGTTGCCTCTCCAGCAATAACACACGCTGTTCGGACATCTGTAATCGTTGTTCCCTCTGTTCGAGTTCTATGATTTTCTGCTGAATCAACGATTCCTGGGCTCGTATGCCCTGAAGACGGTTTTGCAACGCATCATCGAAAATCGTCTGTGTCAAACGGCGAGGACTGGGCATCTTGAACTCTTTCTCCAAAACTGACGGCGCAATCGGTTTTTCCTCCGTCTCCTTGATGATGCTCTCATACAGATCTGGTTCAGATTTTTGCAGCTTAAGGCGTCTTTTCACCGAATAGAAGAGTTCATTGCGCAAATCCGGTGTAAAGACACTAGAGAGACTCAAACGTCGCTGGCCATATGGAGCCTCCTCATGGAAGCTATATCGATCGCTGGAACAGTCTGCATCATCAAATAGCTTACCATGGCCAGAAGGGAAAGGGAAATCCTCGCCAGCATCAATTAGTTTGGGATAATCACCCTCTAGATCTTTTATATTACGGACAACCAGGGGATGCCGTATAATTACCTCAATGCCGGGACGCTCTTCGTGATCAACAGCCAGCATAAAGGCTATAATCTCCTGTAGATCGCTACTAAACACATTGGGAATACCATTAAATTCGCCTTGTGTTATCTTTTCTGTCAACTGTTCGAAAGCCCGTCCACGGAATGGTGGCTGGAGTGCACACATCTCATAAATCAAACATCCCACTGACCACACATCACTTTTTCGATCATATTGCCTGCCTTTCACCAGCTCTGGACTCATATAATGCGGCGTTCCAACAAAAGAGGCAGCAAAATTCTGGTTTCTGGCCAACATACGCGCCAATCCAAAGTCACCCAATTTGGCATTACCGCGTTCATCCAGAAATATGTTCGCTGGTTTAATATCCCTATGGAGTATAGTGCCATTGGCTATCTTATTATGACACACCTGAAGAGCACGGCACAGCTGGAAGAGTACACGCCAGATGTAGGACTCCTCGAAACGTTGCCTTTGCCGGCGGGCCCTTTGTATTAACTGCGCCAAATCGCCCCCTGCACAACACTCCATCACAATGTATATGGACTTCGCTTCACGATTGACCAAATGATGATAATATTGTACTATATTGGGATGCTGCAGCTGGCTGAGTACATTAATCTCCGATATAAGCGAGTCACATTTCTCCTCATCCAGTTCATCATAGTTCATGCCCTTCCAGGCATATAGCTGACCTGTGCTCTTGTCTCTAACTTTGTAGCAAGTGCCAAAGGTGCCATTACCCATGACTGCCAGCACTTCGTAATCCTGAAGAGTTTTCGTGCTAAAGTCTTCCATGGCGGCTTTTTCATTAGAATCTTTATTTAATTTATTTCGTTCTGCGCTCATTCTGGTTAACAAGAGATGAGTTCAGGTTCAGTGCCAAAAACTAACTAATTCTTGTTTTGAGATTCTGGTTTGTTTGCTACTCCTGCCATTCTTTCAAGGCTCACCCACACTCACTTGAGCCCACAGCATACACATACACACACACACACACATGCATACATACATATATACAAACCTGCCAAAAACGAAAGAACAGCTACAAAACAACTCACACATACATACAAGAATCGAACAAGTGGTCAACCAGCAGATCAACAGGCTCAGCAGTGATGACAAGCTAGCTTCTTCTCACATTTGATTATTTTGGAAATCACTGAAATTATTTCATACCCTCAACTTTACTATAACTGTTTAAATTTAGCCAGTTTCTGGCTGTTTTTGCGTCAACACTGATTGGGGTTCAGTATCTGATTTCCTTCTGAGAACAATAATAATGCTGTCACACTCACACATATACATACATACATAGATGGTAGACGCAACACACTTCGCAAATCCCTGCTGCGCACAACGAATCTTTGGTCACAGAGATTTTGTGTACAAAATAGAAACCGTTGGAAATAATCCGAAATAGCCAGGGCACAGCACGACCAAGCAATTGTTGTTCATTGGAATGCCCCAACCTCGAGACAGTGACCATAAAAATAAATTACTTTTGTTGCATTGGCATTTCAATTTAGGGTTTTTGTTAAGGGCGTGTGCCGTTGCATGGAAAAGTAGAATGGTTTTTCGGGACAAGGGAATCGATCAAATTTCATATTCATATTTCAATGAAACAGAAAATTGCATTTATCCTGAACTTGCGAGAAAATTGAAACTTAACGGTTAGTTCTTGGCTTCTAGATTGACTATAGCCGTCTCCTTCTTACTGATCCTCTAAGCCAGGTAGTGAGAGAGGTGAGCAAAAACCAGTTATCCGTTTGGCTTATCTTATACATATGTGTAAGAGTGTAGGTGTATTTTTGTGTGTGTGCTTAATGTTGATGGTTTTATGGCCTTTTTGTGTAAAACAAACAATGGTCCAGGACACGATGCAATCCTTCATAAACACATAAATCACTAGCGGAAGGCCCTTTTCGCAGGTAAACATGGTATTCGTGGTTTTCAACTAGGTTTGTCGATGTTTTAACTATCAAATATTTGGTCATGACTCTCAAGCACAGATCCCGGCATATACTGGACTTGGACTAAACTAAACTGATTTGGATGACGTCTGTAAATCGTTGTATCCAACAATATTAGATTAATATTAACAATATGTATTCCATACCTATTCCATAATTAGGCGAAATTTAAATCGTTTACTTGACCATAGTTCTATAGTTTATTTAGGAGAAAACAGAAGCAACCAAACACTTTGAATGGCATATTTATCACCAGGATGGTGGTCGATCTTCGCTGCCCTCTGGACGGCCAAACAAAGCGCTCTTGTCCCGGAACAAAGTCATGCGCTCCGTCTCCTTTTTGTCAAGAAAGTGGCCCAGGGCAAAGCCCAATAATGGGAGGCCCGCCCACAGAAACCTTTTATCCAGACCCAGAACCATGTTGCTGTATAAACGGTTGATTTGGTGTTAATTTAGCTTTGACTCTTCAGTTGTGCGCTGCGTGCCTGTTGTTGCTGGCGCTTCCACTCGCGAGTATGTGTCCAATCGGCGTAAATAGAACCAACTGCCACAGTGGGAAAGAATATCACTGCACCGTACTTTCGCGCAAATTGGGTGACAATGTTGCTGCCACTGCCCATAAGGTCTGGAAAAGAATGTTGCGCGAAGATGAAAAAGGGAATCTATTAGATATTACGTAATGGAAATTGTTAATAGGATTGTGTAAAGATCTCCTGTTAAAGACCTTTTGTTTGAAGCGTGGCTGATCGTCTGCTTTGTGAACTTAATTTTGTATTGTTCTTTAAGTTATTCAGATGAGTTTCGTATTTAGAATTTGTTAAAATTAGTTTTTGTTTTCAACTTACTTTTTGCTAGCGTTGCCAGAAGCAAAATCTCTCAGTCTGGCAACATTAGGGCCACCCAGGGCTGCTGTGATAAAACAGCTGCTGAAGTATCGATTGTTGATAGCAAGCTATCGAACTTTCAGGAAAAAGATATAATTTAATTTAACGGTTATCCATCTGTTATTTTTTTTGATATCGCTTTAAAAAATGGCGCTAAAATCGCCTGCATTACGACTTACTGACATGGAACCCTTCATGACAAACTTTACAACAGTTGCCTTAATTATTGCCAAATCGGTACCCAACATATTCTTGGATAAGTTGAGTGGAAATGAACGAGGGGTAATCAATCTGACACTACGCGATTCTCAGAAACATATTACCAATTGCAAATGTTGGGGCCAGAAACAGTGCGTGGATGAATACAATTCCATGCTTAATATAGGTGACGTTGTGGATGTTGTGGGAGCCAAAGTGATGGGAACAAATAAATCCCAGTCAGTGGGAGCGGCGGTAGTTGATCTCCAGCGTTATCAGCCAATGGCCACACTTTCCTGTTCCTTAACTGTCAATGAGGGTTACGGTTACTTAGTGCGGCATAATCCCGATGATCTGACGACTATACAAAGATTGCGCATTCTTATCCATCTACCGCATAAACCTATTCATTCTGCGCTTCAATTGTCAGATATTCGTGGAAACGGAGAACATTCCAGGGCATATGTGGATCTGTTAGTAGTGGTGGCCTCAGTCCGTCCAGTGCGTGAACTTAAACGGAAAGTTGTCCACCGAAATGGCAACCACAAGTTACAGTGCATTGAAATAGTTGTAATTGATGCCAGCTGTCCAGATGGCATGATTTTGACGATTTGGCAGCCGGAATGGATACGTCGCGCCCAATATTGGCAACCACGCAAAACCATTTTATATCTCATTGATGTGCGAACATCCTATTCCGAATTCTATAGCAGCACCGTTCTCACCCATTCCAGCTGTTCGTTAATCTATGAGAATCCACAGGCGCCAGGAGACCATATAAAGAATTTACTTAAATTTGCGGCAACAGCACCACTCAAAAGCTTTGATTTGTTTGCCCAAACCGATTTGGACAACCTTCCCTCAGTAGGGGAAATACGTAACCAGATGACAGTCAAGCAAATATATGCACGAGCCGAGGGTGATCTTATCGATGGAGCGACTGAGCAATTTACAGTTGTTCTATATGCCATGATAACAAAATTTGACATCGATGGCCTGGCCATGACCATTAACAAGAAGTGGCAAGTAATAATTAATCTATGTAATAGAACTTTTCCTACTGTTCCCTTTACTTCCAGCAAGGCTTGTCAACGTTTAATACCCACCAATCGTAATGACTGCGAAAACGAGTCATGCCAATTGGAATTTTCCCTGTGTTATAGTGGTGTCCGCTATGCTCACTTTTTCAATATTAATCTTCACCTAACCGATCACACGGGCACCTTAATTGAAGCACGTTTAACTGGCGGAGTAGCGGAGCATTTGATTGGTCTAAGTGCTGATATATTCCAGGCACTCTCGGAGCGGGAGAAAACCGAATTAAAATGGCAATATCTACTTAAATATTTTGATGTAAAACTGCTCATTAAGAAGCCAGCTCTCATGCGTAAGAACATGGCTGCCATCATAGTTGACATGAAACCGATCCAGTTGGATCAAATCATTAATAAACTTAATGTATTTTAAGCGATCAATTATTTGTAAGAATGTAGTATAAATATTTAGAATATAGTTATACTGATTCGAGTTCAGATCTCAAACAGAAGCAAACTGTTCCAAAAATATTCTGATTCGAAATCATTCTTGATCTTTATTCTATTATTTAGAACAAATGAATCTCAAGTCATCTTAAAATTAAAAAAAAGTTCTCAAAAACTACATAAATAGACATTTTTTATTTTACATTTCACATTGGTTGATTTTGTTTCTTATCATTTTTCACATTTAATTTGTTCACATAATAAAATTGTACAATTGCCAAATACATACATATATATATATATATTGCATATTAACATATACATATATACATATGTATATATTTACAAATAAACATATAGACACATATATGTATGTATGCATGTATCCATGGTATACAAGAATGCAATCGGTTAAGCGCCTACTGATTCTCAGCAAATATCGTTTATGATTGATTATATTCAATTATATTTAATTTGATAAATTAAGTTTTTTCTTTTGCATTTGGTTTAAGTAATTTGGTACAATATTACATACATAGTAATACATTTATGTGGTTTATTTTGTTTCGCTAAAATCACAAGATGCGAGCAACTAATATAAAGCTGCATGACAATCGGGGGAATGTAATTTAATGTTGGGCCCAAACTCTGGATTTAAAAACTAGATTAAAGTTTAACAACAACATTTTGGTACAACGCTTAATACTGGCTTACATACAATATGTACAACACTGGGTTGGTTAGTAGGAATATAACACACAAAAAATAAACATATATATGAGTAAGGGATTTGCCGAATACCGATTTGTAATTACGCCGAAACCATAAAATATAGCACATATAAATATATAAAAACTGTGTGATTGAAAAGTCTCTGTCTGGAAACCTTTTTTTTTGTACATAGGCGAATGAATTAATGGAGAAGGATGGATGATTCATTTACTAGAAAAACAAACAACTTATGAAGGAAAGGATGAATAGAATAAAGGCTATATATGGTTCGTGTTTTTCGAGAAAGTATCAACAATCCTATGCTAGTGTCTCGTTTTGCTAACATACATACTAAGGCCACGAAATAGAATGAGACGGAGAGGGAAATTAGAGAGCGGTATAGATATAGATAAAGAGCATTCACATTTCTAATATAATTTCGTACAGAATTTAAATCTATTTGGATCCAGTATTTGTTCCGCTACCATGTGTAGTATATACTGATGGATGCGAATGATGGTGATGATGATGATGATAATGGGTTGTCTGATGTGAGGTGGATATACCAGCAGCATTTCCTGTTGCTGGCGTTGAGCCCGTCACCGACAATGATGATGCATGATTCTGCTGCATACCGCTGGTCGATGTTGTACTACTTGAACCCGAATTGTGACCACCATGATGACTATTTTGCAGAGGTAAAGAAGTAGCAGCTGTGGCGGCTGCCAATGCTGCGGCAGCTGAAGCAGCTGCTGCTCCAGCCGTTGCAGTATTTAGTTTGCTTGTTGATCCACTAGCACCACTACCATTGGCATGACTGATCTTTAACTGGCGTATCTCGGGAAAGAATTCAATCATCAAGATCTCCAATAGTTCCTGGAAAATACATGTTGAAATATATACAATATAAAATGGTATATAGAGTGCACATTCTTACATAGAACAATTGCTTATTATAGATGGGATTCTGTAAAGCCTCAAATACTTTAAGGACACCCCGTTTGGCCGCCTGGGCTCCAACTAAATTGCATAGAACTTCTGGTATATGATCTGTTAGTAGAGCCTTGGCTGCATTCGTGGTCATCTCCTTCATGTCATCTGAGCGCATGGGATAGGCAGAGGCCAGGACTCCACCGGGCCAAAATGATTTCAATATAGCCGAGAAATAATTGTGCAGCATGGACTCTTCAAAGAGATAGGCCACCGATTCTCTAATCTGCCGGTTTATAGTTCGGCCATAGGTGATTTGAACAAAGGAAATAATACTCTTGCGCAGCCATTTGAATACACCTCCCATATCGAATATTTCTCCCATTAGGGCATACAGAGGTTCTGCTATGCTATCCTTGTTACTACTATCTATATCTGTCAACAATTTGCCATCATTATTTCCCGACTCACTGCCACCGCTGCCCTCCAGATAGGTGGAAATGTCGTCATCGTCACGATGCAATCCCCAAAAGGGATCCGTCGCACGATTCGTGGTCTCATGAGCAGCCTTAGCAGCATCACTTTTAAATAGAGTCGATAAAGAGAATTTGGATTTTTTTGGTGAGGGTAACGATTGTTTTAAATGATCCGAACTGGGACTTAAAAAGGTGTATATTGCCTCGCTGCCATTTAAATGATCATCCTCCAAAATGAACTATAATTGGTAATAAATAGAAATAAGATAAAGATTAAGGAGAAGAATTATGTGGAACTCACATTGAGAAACTTTTGTATTTGTCCTTTGGCCTTCTCCTGACCGTGTCTATCGGCAGATTTGAGAAAGAAAAACTTGAAATTGGTTGGCAAATCCAAGGCTTTAAGATTGGAGCTGACATGTCGTAGCTTACGTTGCAATTCCTACAATGTGGGAAACGAAAAACCGAAAACAAAAAAGCAAATATTAGGAAAAATCATTTGAAGCTTGTAGGGATTGTAGGTCTAACTTACATGAACTTGGTTAAGAGAACGCATCACCACCCAACCACTCGATATACCAGATGGACGCTTTTGTGGCTTGGTGTTTGTATCACCGCCATCTGCACCACCATTCTTTGTTACCAATTGATTGGGATGGGGAGCATTAATATCCTCATCGACATGGACAAGTATCATAAATTGAAGAAGTTCCTTCTCATCAGACACCTCCACACTTTGGATTGTGGCCTTCCATTTGCCCAAATGTTCGGTCCATGCATCCGTTCGCCTCAAATGGGCCTCCGTTTGACGTTTTTCGCTTTTTAACCATTCCATTTCCTTCTCCAGTATGGAGAGCACCTTGGATTCTGGTTTCACCGAGTATTTAAGAGCATCCAATGCCTGTTGCTTCTTATCGATACGCTCTTGAATTTGTTCCAGCTTCTTACGTGCATATGAGGTGTGAGCGGCCACATCAATGGCACCGCCACCACTGCCTCCTGGCCCAGTACCATCTATAGGGGCACCATCGCCGCTACCGCCACCAACAATGACAGCCTGGTCCTCCTCCGTCTCGCCCATGGAGTGGCACATCAAGGTGGGATCATTAAATTCGTTCGAGTCCAATGCCTCTTTAAGCTGGCGATATTGCTCACTTAACACAAATGGCGGATAATACTTATCCTCTAAAGTGCGTAGAATATTACGTTGAATCTCAAAGAATATATCGGGTCCAGCATCGCCGAGTAAAAAAGTTTCAATTAGTTTCCTTTCATGCTTATCGATTTGGATTTCCGGCTTAGGCACTCGTATATAAGTGTAAAATATCTCAGTACCCAACTGATGGGTTACCGATTTATGGGCATGTTTAATTTCCTCCACGGCCAAATAGAATCCAATAAGAGCACTGGCCTTTAAAGGCTCCAGAAACAAGGTGAAGTAGCGCCGTCCCACAGCAGTCGTGAGTATTTCTACCAATGTTAGATCCTATTAAGAAACAAGAATAAGATCGACAATAAGAAAAAGCGGATAAACCCAAATGAATATGCTTACTATATCACTTGAATAGTTGCCATTCCATCCAAATTTAGATAAATTCTTTTCACATTGGGCCTTGGCCAATGTCAGTTGCTGGACATAGCGTTTAAGTCTTATTGCCGCCGTTAATTCGGATTTCGAAAGCGAATGAGTATCGTCGTGATCAGGATCGAGACCTTTGGCACGTTGTAAATTCTGCATGGTTGTGGCATGCATCAAATCATTCACAATACTTTTTCGTATCAATGAGAGATCCTCTAAGTTTCCTGAATTATTGATTATTTTAAGAAAATCCTCAAAACTTGCCGCATACTCGTAGCTACGTTTGCTCATTGCTGCGGCAGCCAAACGTGTCTCAATATTTTGAACCACCTTTTGATTGATATAATCCGGAGCAGTTAGCATTTTGATCATGGGAAAAAAGACTAAAAGACACAGATATTTATATAAATGTTGCAATTGTTTTCTTAATTTCTACTCACTTTTATACGATAGAATCTCACTAAGCAACACCTTTAATGGCGGCAAAGAGTAGCCTCTGGGTAATAGCAATATTACCATAATTTCACATAGTTTCCGTAAGAACTCCATTTCCCGTTCTTCATCAATCAGATATGAATTGGTACTAAAAACAGGCGCTGCATTGGTCTCTGCCCTACAAAAATAGTAAATAGAAATTGATTATTTATTTAATAATGCGTGTGTGTGTGTGTGTGTGTTACTTACGCTCTGGCCTCGGCTATGCGTATCTTTTCTAAATGTACAGTCACCCGATTTACCATATCTACAGCTATTATCTTGGCTGGATCCATTTTGGATGCCCTCTCATGTATCTTTTGTATGGCATTCCACAAATCTTCACGTATAACATCGTTAATCAGTTTGGGCTTGGTCACAACATATCTGAAAAATTTCATTCATTTATATGTGCATACAGATATATATATAGATGATCATATATGTAGATATACTTACCCCAACCAAGGCAACATAAAATCTCGCAACACATACTCAATTATTTGCTGAAGTTGCAAATCAACTGTCTTATCAAATATTAATGGCAAATTTGATGGATTCTTTATGGGCTTTGGCAAATCAAAAATGTTGCTTCTGTAATTTAGAAAAGATAGATATTATATCAAATGGAATTCAAAAACTAAAGGAAGACTTTTAAATCTTTATAAAATTAATATTTTCATTTACTCAATGTCTTTAACTGTGTTTTGTTTTTTTTAAAGAAACCAATTGATATTCTCGAAAAGATTTTAAATTTCAAATTGTTTTCCAAAAAAAAAAGGTTCTTAAATTTTCAATTAAATTGGAACTAAATTGTATTGTTTTTCCTTTTGCGTTCTTTTGTAAAAATATATAAATTGGTTAATTGATATTAATTTGTTGCTTCCTTCCTTCTGCCGTCCTTTCTATACTTACTTAGTGGCATTGTAGAGCAGCTTGGAGGGTACACGGCTCGGTCTGATTGGCTCATTGGTGGTGAATATATAATGTACATAGACGGTGCCAGCAACAGCTATATATATATAAACATTAACAATAAGAAATATTATACGATAGATAAGTGATTGTATTAAGTAAATAAATAAGTCAGTGATATTTCATTTTTAATTAAACACTTCAATGGAATTAAGCAATCAAATTAACCGACACCTGACCAGATAAACCATAATAATAATGGAGGAGCGTGAAAATGTGACTAATCAGTAACAATCGTTATCCATATCCATGAGCGTAGCAAGTTGCACAAATAATCGTAAGATTTTGAATTTAATAATTAAAAAAATTTACAAAAACAAACAAATATAGAAGAGTCAAATATTTTATATATTATATATATATATATATATATCTATATATATCTATTTCTAAACTAGATATTGAAATTTGTTTTAAAGTATGCTAAGCTAAGACCTACTTCATCTGACCTATATACATCTATATGTATCTATAACAAAGGAACCTATTGGTTTTCCCTGATCAAAACTAATTCAAAATTTAAGCCTTCCCCCTTCTTCCACAAATTATGAGTTATGCCTGTGCCAATGGTTAAAATACAAAGTCCAGAAATGTGTAATAATATGTCATTTTCTTGTTTTCCATTGTTTAATAATTTGTTTTTTCTTACCCGCAAAGACCAGCAAAAGGGAGTAGAGAACGAAAGCAAAGAATAAGAAGAATGTGGGATAATACCAGATGACGGCCAACAGGGTCAATGTGATACCGGAAATGATAATCCTCCAGTTTAATTGCAATGCACGTAGTAAGCTGATTTAAAATGGAAAAGGAATCGACCATCAGATCGAAATTAGGCATACGCAAATCATTTTTATTCATAAATATGTATCTATTAATAACCATGACAGATGGCAGCAGGCAGGCAAATGGTCAGTTTACACGCCGCCACACCACCACCCACCTAACCGTCCAACCACCCAATCACCTTCCGCCTTGACTTACCGTGTCGCTATTAGCGTGAGCCGCTGAGTGGGCGTTGTTGGCGGCTCCGGCTCTATGGGAAATAGTGGCAGACGGCGTCGTTGGCCACTTTCCATTTCGTCACCGGCGCGTTTCTCTATGATTTTGCTGCTGCTGTCGGTGGCACTGCTGCTTCCGTTTCTGTTCCGTTGTTGTCCAATCGTCTGTCGGACCGCAACTGGGACGTTGTGTTCGTTGTTTGATTGTATTCAGTTCCACAGTGCTATCTATTATTCTTCGTATTGTGATTGTTCGCCCTTTTTCGCTTTTGAATATTTGATGAGTTCTCTTAACATTTTTAACGTCGTCGTCGCTGTCTCCGTTGCCGCTGTCGTTGCAACGCAATAACGCGTTGCTTTCCACACTCTTGTTTTAGCCTCTGTTAATATTAGTTTTTTTTAGTTTTCTTTTTTATTTTTTTGTTTGCTTTTTTAAATAAATTGCCACCAATCCTCCCCTTTTTGGAACAACATGCACATGTGTCCATCCATCTGTCGATTTCAATGACAAAATTATATTAAATCAATATCAATATCACATCCACAATCACAATCCCGGTCCCCGCAACAAGTTGCTTGCCACCGCTGGAATCAAAAAAGTTTTTTTTGGGCAGGGGCGCGGCAGAGAGTTGTCAAGTAGGCATCAGAAGAGACACGCAAATGATAACGCACAATTTACCGCGCCTTTACCCGTTAGTCCGCCCCTCCCAAGCACACTGTTATCAAAATGCCAAATGACGCCGAAAGGGATCAAAACAAGAAAGTTGATTACTACAGAGAGCACAAAAGTTGCGAGAGAGAGAGAGAGAGAGTTTGGGAGAACACCCTCTCCGCTGTGAGACTGTTGTTGCTGTTTTTATTATCACTAATGCTGATGTTGTGTTAAAGATGCTGCTGCTGCCAGTTCCTTCAGCTGCTGCTGCGCAGCTATTTGTATAGTTTGTTATATAGATTAAAAAATGTCTTCCATTTCATTTATACGCTATGTCACTTGAAGTACATATGTGCAATCTTAAAAATATTGAATAATTTTTAAAGAAGAAGAGGTATCTGTTCCTTAACCAAGTGTATCCATTAGAGATGCAAAACAGAAAACTATCGATATATAAGCAACAATTTAATCGGGGGTTGTTCTATATTCTGACTCATAGCTCTGCCAAATATATTGTTTTCTTCCTTTTAACTTTTATCTAAAATAATTGTCAATTAATTTATATCCAAACTTAATACAACTCTATCGAAACGAATCATTTAAATTGTTTGTAGCGGTCAAAACTATAAACTGATTTGGCGCCCTACAGACCGGAAATGGACCTATCGAATATCCACAACAATCAAAATTTAAAATTACTGATAAAAGTTTTTGTTGATGAGTTTCAAAATTTCCAATTTATTTTTAAAGTAGTTTTTTTTATGGTAAAAACTACATAATTCTTGTAGCATTTCTGTTTATATTTTGTTTTGGTATAGTTTTTTGGTATGACACACAATATGAAAAATAAACAAAGACAAAAACCAAGGAAACTATTTTCCTATATGTTGTTTTAGCTCTTTGTCCCGGGTATGGTTAAATTACAATTATTTTTAGTTGTAATTGAGTACATTGAAAATGCCCCCGCAACCCCATATGAATGACTCCTATAGTTATTAAATGAAACGAGTATGACTGAGTTATTGATCCTTGTCTAGGCGGCGTAGAGCTCGCTTGCGGGTAGCCAAAATATTTTTAAGCACTACGTTCCGGGCAAACTGATCCCCGAACACAGCCTCTGTAAAATGGATTACCAGTTGAAGCAAGGCATGTGGTAGATATCCAGCGGTTTGTGTGGCAATGCCGAGAGTGGAGAGTGCAGATTTTACATACGTGTCAGGTGAGGGAGCGAACACACTCGTCTTACGTATCTTGCTCATATTGGTGGCCACATAACCAGGCTGCACACTCTGGATAATAATACCATGTTCCTTGTATTCGGTTTGCAGATCGTCACTGAATTTGTTAACAAATGCCTGAAAGCAATTATAATATTCTCCGATTAAAAAACTATCCAAATTAGACCAACATAAAAGCCAACTAAAATTCTTAAGTATCAAATGTACCTTGGTGGAACTGTATAAGCTCAGCAAAGGATTTGGTATCACACCAGCTGTCGATGATATATTTATAATCACACCCTTGCGCTTCGTAACCATACCGGGTAGAAACAGCGCACTCATATGGGTCACCGAATGTATATTAACAGCAACAATGCTGCGCAAGAATTTTGGATCAGCATTATAGCAATCCAAAAAGTATTCCGGATGGCTATAGCTTATTCCTACATTATTCACAAGCACACCAATGTCCAGGCCTTCAGTCTGTTGGCGTATCTTCTCATAGATTTCCGCTCCACCAGTAAAATCGACATCGATAACGCGCACCTCAACGGAATAAGCATCGCCTGGAAGTAGACCATAGTTTCAAAAATAACCATCATTTAATTCAATTCACTTTCTTACTAATTTCCTTGGCTACAGCCTTTAGTTTATCCAGCGATCTACTGATCAGCACCAGCTTCAGACCACGACGCGCCAACTGTAATAATGTAGAAAAAAGCAAAACAAATAAGTTAATATGTATTTTAAATCCATTTCAAAAATACTTAGACTTCAGTCGTTGCCCTTTTATTGACGGTACTTAAAACTAAATTGAATACTTAAGTAGGCAACTCGTATTATATAATGCCTAAATGTACATGCAAATAGAATTGAACCGAGAAGTTTGTCGCATTAACAAAAAACAACATTATAGCACTGATATAATTTAGGAAACCAAAGAGCTATGACCTCTTTAATAAATCTACAGATCTGCGTTAAAAATTGCTATTAAATCTAGTACAGGGGATTATATATTTTATTTTCAATTACTTGAATGATTTTATTCTTATACTTTATTATTATTTGAAGAAGCTTTTTGGGGTCACCTGCTGGCAAGTTACAAAAATCTGAATTTACCTATTAAAGTGTCATTAACTAAAATAGCAGAATGCGCTATAAGTGATATATAAATAAATTTTTCTTTTTTTTTATTTATTTATTGTTATATTTGTTGCAAAGTCAACACAATTAAGAATACTGTATGCAAATATTTGCTGAGCTTGTCAAGAGGTGAAAAATATTTCAGATTGATTTCAAAGTACAATAGGTAAGTAGGATTGACTCTGTATGAGTTAATGTCAGCTAATTGCATTTTATTTTGCACAAGTCATTATATTTATATTCTCTTTTTTTGTAAAAATTCAATGGCAAAATGTTGCTAATTACAATTATTTTCTATTGGCAAGTCATTTGACAACTGCCTAAGTTTGAGATTAGTTAAAACTTTATGACACAAATTGTTTTCCGAAGATACAAAGAATTAGATCGATTCGCAACATAAAAAAAATATGCATTTTTATTCGAGTTTCATGATTATATACTAACCTCTTTGGCGTATGCCTTGCCTATGCCATCGGTGGATCCAGTAACAACTGTAATAATGTACAAATGCTTATCGTCAATTGAAATTCTTGTATAACCCCCCCTCGGTGAGTCACTTCTTACCAGCCCATTCACCCATTTTGGCTACATTGACCGAGGAACCCACTAGCTTGGGTCCAAGAATATTCACATAGATCCATGGCAAAACTTTCCGATATATTTGTAGGCCCACAATGCCAAGGGCTAGTCCGCTCAACAGACTCAACATGGTTGTGCGATATGTGGATACGTACAATGTATTCCTAGAACTAGCTTCTAATGGCTCCGGTTGGCTTCTGATTTTAAAACGCTTTGCTTTTGGTGCTCGTAGCGTTGCCTTGCAGTCACTGCCGGCGTCGGCGTCGTCTTCGCGCTTCTCTCACTCCCTTTGAGTATGTGGAATTCGAAAATGATTTTTCAATTTCAGCTTTTCTGCTAATGTTTAATATGCATAGCATTAATTCATCGCTGTCCAACGATTGACAAAAAGACAAAAACAAAAACAACAACAAAACTAACTAAAAAACACAAATCGTAGGGAAAAGCAAGAACCGTATTGAATGTCAATTGTCAGCAACGGCGGCAGCTATACAAATGAACGGTTCTTTTAATTTAATGTAGTTGTATGTATGTGTGCGTTAGTGTGGATGTGTGTGTGTATAGCGTCGCGCCACCTTATGTCATTCTGTCTATGTGTGCCCAACTCGTGCTCTCAGTCTCAGTCCTCCCCATTCGCATGGGCCGATTTTGTGAAAAATAAAATCATATCGCACCACCACTAAAAAGATAAGGGCGGGTCGCCACACCACATGTTCTCCGCATTATGCGGCACAGTGCTCATCAAAACTATGCGTATCATTTCCCTGATACGGCAATGAATGGAGCATATGCGTATATTTATGATTGTCACTGTGCTTCCATAGTTTTGCTATTGCTCTCATGCTGCCCATTTACACTCACCAATACTTTCTCAAACTCTGACTGCACATGCGCAGGAATTGTACACCACATAAACGAATACACTACACGTTAAAGAATTTCGAACAAATATTAATTACTAGATAAATAAAAGAAGAACAAAAGGATAGAAGCATTGAATAGTGAAACGTCTTAAACAAAGCTATCTAGATTAATTTATTTTTAAGCAAAGATTTGGTCTATATAGCCTGCTTGATGCTGAATAATTTTTCAAATTAAAATTTTCTGGTTTTTAACAATTACAGATTGCGCAAAACTTTTGCCCTACACAATAGAATAATTTTATAGATATAGATTAAAATAGCCATACTTTGAATTATTAATATATTATATATTTAAAAGGATTCTAAATTGTGTAGCAAGTTAATTGGATTTAAATTTGTATTTTGATTGAAAATATAAACCGTTATTTTAATGGCGAATGCGTTTTCTTCATTTTTTGAATATGTAATTTTTCATTGCCTGCTTTTGGGGATATGTACGAAAATCTGAGCCAATTCCTTTTGCATTAAAATATTCATAATTAGAAAGCTTTAAATAATTGATATAGTTTTTTAGATTTCACAAATATTTAAGAATAAGCATATATCACACATTTGTAGCTCTCAAAATGGGATTAAGAGAGATTATAAGACAAATGGAAAAGGATTCAACTGGAATTCAAAGAAAACATAAGAAATTGAGTTTCATCTATCAAATTCATTAATCTCTGGGATTTTCATATTTTTAGTGCCGGTTAACAAATTTGAACAGTGTTGAAGAGCAATAAAGACAGAGGGAGATAGTCGACAAGCGAGAAAGTGTGAGCAGGATGCTAAGGAAGCTGGAGCTGCAATCCGATGTCTGGCCATGCGCATATCATACCCTGACCTACATTCCAAATTATTGGTCATCCTTCTCCTAAGCAGCATCATCCTCAGTATTAGAAGCATTCTGTGCTAAAAAGTAGTTAAAAAATCAACAAAAACAAAGAACAAAGCATTGAAAAAAACGAAAAAAAAGATAAATAAATAAATAAAAATAAGTAAATTTGTATAAAATAAAAAACATAGTTAGAAACATAAGTGGTTTGAAGGCTGAACATTTTGCTGCGGAATAGAAACAAAGTGTAAAAATGCCAACGACCACAAATTACTTCAAATAGGAATCGATAAAAAAGGGAAAATCTGCGATGAAGCTGCTGTTGCCACAACTCGTAATGGCACGCTTATGCAGTTAGATAAAAATAACGAGATTTTTATTAAAGATCTGCTGCATCTCTCTATGTGTATGTGCATATTTTGCGGTAAGTGTACATACACACACACACACACACACACACACGAAGACATACAGACATGCATGCATAAATATATACATATATATATATATATATATGTAGGTGCATATTTATACATACATATGTATATATAAAATTTGTCTCTCTAATCTAATTTTATTGTTACTTTGGCGCTTCTTAAACAGTGATGAAATCAAGATTATTTTGGATACTTGCAATTATATATTCATCTCTACATCATATCGGTTCTGGATCAACCTCAACCACATGTAAGTGACCCTACCATTCACATAATATTTATGTGTGTGTCTGTGTGTATATAAAATAGCATATGTATGTATATACATATATACTATAATTAACTTAACTTCTTTTTTGTGCAGTGAAACGTCCTCGAGCTGGCGATCCATTCGACACATTCCCAAAGAATTTCTGGCAAGAGTTCTCATCACCATTCACAGATACACCCGAGGATGAGGAACTGGAGGTTACAGAGACCACAACACACGAACCATTCCCATTTTTTGCCGATCCCTATACAACAGTTAATATAAGCACCCAATTATCATCTAATGTCTATCTGCATTGCCGTGTCAATGATCTCCAGGGAAAGACAGTATCCTGGATGCGACGACGAGGTGAAGATCTGACCTTAATAACCTTTGGTCAGCATACCTATAGCGGTGATTCGAGATATTCGTTGGAATTTGAAGAGCCAAATGATTGGAAACTTTTGATACAGTATGCCAATGAGAGGGATGAGGGTCCATATGAGTGTCAGGTCTCCTCACATCCGCCATTGGTCTTATTGGTATACCTAACTATAATTGGTAAGTAAATTGATTTAAATAGTTAAATTTATTAAACTAAATTGAAATAATCAATTCGCAGTTCCTCATGTGGAAATTCTTGATGAACGAGGATCAGCCACACCGGAGAAATATTACAAAGCGGGCAGCACCATTGAGTTGCAGTGTGTGATAACAAAAATTCCACATCCCTCTTCGTATATCACCTGGCGTCATGGTGTACGTCTACTCAATTATGATACCAGTCGTGGTGGCATTAGGTATCTATACTTACTCCTCCATTAATCCAATAGTTAGTTATTAAACCTTAATTCAATTATCTTATTAGTGTTAAAACGGATATGCTACCGGGACGTGCCCTAAGTCGTCTCTATATAGCAAATGCGAATCGACAAGATACTGGAAATTATACCTGTATGCTGGGCAATGATATAACGGAAACAGTTGTGGTCCATGTGCTAAATGGTAAGTGGATATATATGAAATTAGTTCTCAATTTAAAATTTGCTAATATGAAATGCATTTAAAGGTGAGGAACCAGCCGCTATGCAACATGCGGGTGGTTCCAGCTATAAAGGCAATATTCCCCTAACTATGGTTGTGTTTTTCATAGTTTACATATATAATATGCCCTATGCTATAGTCAGGCCCCTCCAATTCCAACGATGACAACATTCATGTCTCAAAAACCAAACAAATTTCATTCTAGATATATATAAATGAAAAATGCATATGCCAAAAAAAAAAACCAAAAAAAAAAAAAAATGATAAGAATCTTGTCCAGGATTGCATTTTCAAAAACTTTTACTCTAATCATGGGTTGTTTAACAAAAAATATACATAGCATTAACTAACTGATTAGTAAGATTAAGTAAACTAAAAACAAAGAAAAAACAAATGAAACACAAAATGAGAACATACTATTAAGGGCGTACGTGAATAATACTTATTATAAAATCGAAAAAACAAAAAATTGATTTTGCAATTTTTAGATCATAAATCGTAAAAGGCCGTGTTTTTTGTTGGCACTCAGTCTTTATCTCTATTATATACATACATACATATACATATATATATACACACAGGCATATATATAAGTCCTTTTTTTCCGATCCATACCATCTACACACACACACACACACGCGCACACACAAACACATAAATGGTTGGCCTTGTTAATGGTTGTAGCTTTTTGAAAGTCAAATCAAACGGCATATCAGTTTTTGGGATCAACGATATTTCCCGTTAGTTCATTTTGTTGTACATTTACCAACATCAATAACAATTAAATCCCCACTTTAGACCTCCCCACTCCCCCCTTGTTAGTTTCAGTACAAACATCGAAAAAAAACGGTAGAAAAACATGTACGAAAAAAGAAGTTAAAAGAATATTAAATATGCCATTCAAAATGGTCTTACATATCGTTTAATTATTGTTAATTAGGTTGCGGAACCATATACTATATTAAAAAGCAAAACATTATTATAAAATAAAAACAACAACAACTACAAAAACACACACACACACACATACACAAACAAACACCCACAAAGCAAAACACAAACAACCTTTAAACACTTTCGGACCAATGGGTAATTAATAATTTTGTTCATTAAATTGTCCTGATTATGTGAATTTCCCCGCAATTAAATCACCAATACATTTTGCTTTGCTTTAAACAAAAAAAAAACTTAAATGGTCCACAGTAGTTAATATATATATATATATATATACATATATATATATATATACAATTATATATGTATGCCCTTAAAAAATTAAAACAAAACAAAACAAAATGTTGGAGTGAGAATAACGAAACAATACATAGAGACTAAAAACATAAAACAAAAACAAAGAAAAACAAAAATGCAAAAGCAAAAAAAAAAATAAAGAAATATTTAAGAATTATTACAATTAAAATTAAAATTCTGCGAAAGCTGTAAAACAATTGTTTTTTTTTAGTCCATTCCTTTTCCTTTCATATTAAACAATTTGAAAACCCATTATTAATAGTTTTTATTATAAAAAGGCATTAGCATCGACTGAACTAAGGAATTGAGGAGCCATTTGAATTTTAACGGTATTCCTAACCGTTTCCGTTAAGAGGCGCGAACTTTGAAATTTGAATTGATTTATGATGATGCCCAACTCAGTTCTTAAGAAATAATGAATTACATCTGAACTAGCGTAGAGAGATAGTAATTTTTATAAGTTTTACCCCAAACAAACATTTCCTTAGAAAACTAAAGGTAGCTCTGACATCTCGTTAATCAGTTAGTTTATTGTGGTCAATATGGGTTAAAGAAAAGAAAAATTTATAAATAAGTAAGTATATTTTTATTTACATAACAATTCTATGATGAACTTGAATTAATTTATAGATTTCTTAACCCTCATAGCCCACATCTGCATCTGTGTACATTTTAATGGGCTGCTGGGCTAGATTGTTATCGGTCTCCATCATTTCCACATCACGGCAATTGGCTGATTGCAATTCACGTCTAATGTCTGGCGTTATTTTTGGATGAGATTTCTTTCTGCAATTTGAGTGAACTTATATACTTAATTCACTGATAAGATATTTGAGGAACACTTACTTTAAAAGTTGCAGCAGAGCTTCCTTCTGCTCGGAGGATATGTCATTCTTGTATCTCTGGGCAAACGTGAGTAGACTCTGATGCCATAGCACTGGCAATTCACGTTTGTCTGTCTCGAATCTCAGGAAATGGAAAACAGCTGCGTCCACAACACGATATGGTAGTGCATACCTCTTATCCAAAAAGTAACGTATAAATATTGAATTAGCTCCCGAATAATTCATTTCGCAGATTTTTAATAGACAAGCGGATGAGTGAAGCACCGGTATAGAGCTACGTGCCACAACACTGCCAAAGATAATGGCTTCGCGTAATGTACAATCACCAGCTTCGAGCAAGGGTAGGATTATGCCCTTCATGAATGCAGCTGGCTTAAAAAGAGAACGCTTCAGAGCATTATATAGATGCATATTTAGCTTTTTGTATTCGCACAGATCATCACGAATACGTGGCAATAGAACCAAATTATAGAAACGCTGGGCCATAGCCTGCGACAGAACGGAACAAAAGATACGTGTACCCTGGAACATGGCAGCAGCTGTCCAATTATGTGGCTCGGTAATAAATAGAATTTGTTCCCAGTTTCTCAGTTTGGGTATAATTTTAAAGGCCTTGGGAATTTTGCCGCTACGATAACGTTTAAGCACATCTCGCACTCCCTCATACATCTCCTTCACTTTTGGATCAATCTCTTCAATTTTTAATGAACCCTCATCGGAGATTTTCGTATGTATATCGGCCTCTTTCTCTTGAATTCTTTGCATAATCATTTGTGATAAATGTAGAGTACGTTTGCCCTCATTTGATCCTCCTGAATGCTGCTGAAAACGTTCAAAGGCGGCCACATCCTCCTCATCCATGCCCAAATCGGCTATAAAATCGGTTTCATTTACATCTTCTTCCACATCACCATCCACATGGCCATCAGCTACGCATGACAGAAATGGAATTAATACACACACATACATTAATTGTACCAATAATAACTTACATAAATTGAAATTGACTTTTCGTGTCGTTACCAAACTGGGAAAGTTCTCCTCATCCAACTCTAATTGTTGTTGCTTGGCTGCTGCCAAGATTTTTTGACTACTCTTGGCATCTATGTTCTAGAAATAAAAAACAGATCGTCAATTGTCATTGTAATATATTATAGTTTTCATCATTGTTCTTACCGGTGACTCTTCAGTACGCAATTTAACTTTATCCTTGCCCTTTTTCGACTTGGCTACTTTGCCCTCTGTAATTTGTTTTTCCAAATTAACATTTTTAATTACTGCCACATTGGCCTTCTTTGGTTTGCCCATGTTTATAAGTTAATTATTATAGCGCTTAAGCTTGTTTAATTGTTATGAAAACAGTCAGCAAAGGTGTACACTTCCAGCACGTGTTGCAACAATAATGTTCTGGGCCTTGCCACTTCGTAGCAAATTCACAACAATTTGTACAGTGTTGCCAGAAGTAACAAATTTATTCTTCCATTGACGTATCGATAAGTACCAGTGTGACCATCAATTATGACAGCTTCTAGTATTTTTGTCGTAAAACGCTAGCTGTCACATTGCTCCCACCACTATTTCCTTTTCCGTTTCTTTTCTTTTTCTGCGTTGCCTGCGTAAAGACCGACAGAATGAAGGTGTGTGCACAAAATGTGTTAAATTATATTATTTTTCTATTTTTTTTCTGGTGAAACTTTGTAATATTGTTGCGAATTTGTAAGAAAAAATACAAAAAGCTAACCAAATGCGGGATTAATGAATGGTTTAACTGAGTGCAAATCTCATGTGTTATACGGAATGTTAATCGCCGTTGTTGTTGTTGTATCGTTATAGCTCAACGTTTCTTTTCCCGCAACGGGATGTCAAAAATTATTCGAAGTTGTCGATGAGCACAAGCTCCGTGTGTTCTACGAGAAGCGTATGGGCCAGGTTGTAGAGGCCGACATCTTGGGCGATGAATGGAAAGGTTACCAACTCCGCATTGCTGGCGGTAACGACAAGCAGGGTTTCCCCATGAAGCAAGGTGTCCTTACCCACGGTAAAAATGCAATATACTTGACAATGACAATTGTATTCTAATTCATGGGCCCCATTCTTTTGCAGGTCGTGTCCGTCTGCTGCTGAAGAAGGGACACTCGTGCTATCGTCCACGCCGTACTGGCGAACGTAAGCGCAAGTCTGTTCGCGGCTGCATTGTTGATGCTAACATGTCCGTGCTGGCTTTGGTCGTGATCAAGAAGGGTGAACAGGATATTGCCGGTCTGACCGATACCACCATTCCACGTCGTTTGGGTCCCAAGCGTGCCAGCAAAATCCGTAAGCTGTATAACCTTGGCAAGGAGGATGATGTCCGTCGCTTTGTTGTGCGTCGCCCATTGCCCGCCAAGGATAACAAGAAGGCCACCTCAAAGGCACCCAAAATCCAGCGTTTGATCACTCCCGTTGTCCTGCAGCGCAAGCACAGGCGCATTGCCCTGAAGAAGAAGCGTCAACAGGCATCCAAGGAAGCCGCCGCTGACTATGCCAAGTTGCTTGTTCAGCGCAAGAAGGAATCGAAGGCCAAGCGTGAGGAGGCCAAACGTCGCCGCTCTGCATCGATCCGCGAGTCCAAGAGCTCCATCTCCAGCGACAAGAAGTAAACAACAAACAAAAAAAGAAACACATTTAACTCACAGCAAATAAGGGAGGAGCAGAGGAGCAGAACCACCAACATCAGCAGAAGTCACATCATTGTTTAAACATGCGTTTTAAACGATCCTGTGCGGGAGACACCTTTACAAACTGAAAACAAAAATAGAAATTGAGGGAAATTTAGATTGTAAACGGTTCTTTGTGTTTTTCAAAAATAAAACTGAACCAAAAAATTGGTTTACAGTGTAATTTAGCGATTTTTCTTCTGAACCAATCATTGTTTTCCTCCTCCATTGAAACCATGACCCATCAATAAGTGGCGCTGCTGAATCCGGTTTACCGTGTATCAGCGGTTAATGGTCCCGTTTAAATTCATTACAGGGAAGTTGGACATCTGATCCGTGGACAAATTGAATGCTTCCAGCCCTTTACTCGAAAACTCTGGCTTTCATCTGGATCTCCCAAAGGAAATCTTAAAATTTCGCTTAATAAAAGCTTCACATGCCCATTACCACATCTGTGCTCATTTATATAGCTCGACAAGGGTAATATTAATCGGATATCGGAATTGAAGTCTATATAGATAAGTTCAATAAACCAGTGGAACACGTAAAAAATGATCGTGGATTTCTGCGATCCTTTTTTATAGCCTTGCATTGCCTAAAAGGGTGCATTTTCGGCTATATATAAAGTATATACTATATATATTCATGATCAGTAAAAAATTGGGACAAATTTATGGTATATATATCAATATATTTGTATAAATAAAAAACAATCAGAATGTATATATGTAATATTTAAGGTTCTATCAGGAGAAGATGGGATAGGTTAGGAGAGAGGTGAGGTTACAGGACCAAGAAGGATGGGGGGGAGGCTCGGGCAACAGTCGATGCTCTTTGCAATGCAAGCAAATTTAGATAGTGTTATCTCTTTCTTTCTTTCTGTCGTTTGTTATTGCCATCCCTTTCTATCTGCTGGCACTTTCAATGGCTGCGTCCCCTGAGGAAGGGCCATCGGATGAACCAGAACTTTTTGTTTGCGTTTCCTCCTCGGGATTGTTCTCCTCATGACGTGCCAATTTGGCCTCTTGATCGGCCAACAATTCAAGCAAATCCTCTTGATCCTTTTGTATGGCTTGAAGGGCAACAGCAGCAGTCTCAGATCGTTGTTTCTCCGTAACTAGCTGTTGGCGAAGTGTCTCCAATTCCTTGGTCAGCCGTATATTCTCCGCAAAATACATATTCGCCTGGTATCGAGCTGCATTGAGTTCCTCCTCGCTGACTGATGCTGACGATGGTGGAGCAACCACTGGCGATGGTTGAGCCTGGGATGTATGATTCGGTCCCTGGCCATTAGTTGCCCCCAGTTGGGCCTTAAGCAATGTATTCTGATCGGAAAGCTGCGCCCGAAGCGATTGCTCTTCGCTTAGCTTCTCTTTCAATTCAGTATTCTCTTGCTCCAATTCTCTGGTGGATTGCTGAAGTGTTTGAATCTGTCCATCCATGCCCCTAATAATGCCCTTATATTGGGAAACCAAGGCCGAGGCCTCCGAGCTAAGGGTTAACTCGGTTAATTCAATGCCATCCACATCGAAACCACTAACTAGTTTGGCTATTAAAGCCTCTAATCCTTTATAAAGCTTGCAATACTCATAATCCAGGAGTAATTCACCTGCCGACTTGGCCCTAATTTGGGCTTGCTTGCAGGCTCGACTATAGGCCTCGTGCCGTGAGACCTCGGCCAGCTTATTGCAGAAGGTTTCCTGACCAATTCGTTTGATAATTAGTTGACTGATATCTTCCCGTCTCTGCTGGGGCAGTGAATTGTCATTGAACTGGATGCACAAGCCCATTAGAAATGCGCACATGCCCTGGACAAGAAATTCACGTTCGTCATGCTCATTGGAGCACAACTGGGCCGTCAGATATGCCATTGTTCCCTGGGTCTCAAGCAATGCCTTTACGGCGCCAGGGCAATGAGCCAGCCATAGACTGAGGAGCATCAGGAGGCCCACCTTACTCTGGATTCGGTATCGTTCCTGCTGCATAAGATTGGTGCACTGTTCCAACAATGTGATGGGACGATGTCCACCAGGTGTTGCCAGAAGTACACGCAACAGTTCCTCCTTAAGGGCCACATTTTCGACCAGGGAATGCATCAACGCTACAGCCGAAAACCAATTTGCCAAGGCATCGGCAGAGAAGAGGCCAGTACAAAGGAGTTGGCCCGTTGATAAGGAGCTGACATCTGAGGCACTGGATGGCAGAAGGGTCTGGACCACAGCCCGTTGTCCTTCGCTATTTCTATATAGGAAACATTCGAAGCAATAGAGTACGGCACATCGTAGGGCCAACAGTTGCTTCTCATTGATCATGGACATGAGGAGGACGACTATGGCCGGGCGTGGTGGATTGCTGGGAGCCATTACTCGGCTCAACTCATCCTGATTATCCCGTTCGCCGCGTATCACCTCGGCCACAGCATTGATGGTCTCTGTAAGGATGTCCGCTGGTACTCCGCTGCTCATCAGGATCTCACACAAAGCCTGGAGCAATTTACTCTTTTGCATGACGCGCTGTGAGGCAGTCACAACTTGCTGCTGATTGCTTGGAGTCACCAAGGCTCTAACAACCTGCAAGAGGCAATGGAAATTGGATACTTTCTGTGGTGACCAGCCGGCCTCTTCCACATCCTCGCCCAATATAAACATGGGAGCCAATCGCTGGATATAACTGCCTTCCTTAAAGAACTGCTGATTACTGGAATTATTCTTTAGAAGATTGAGCAGTAATATCAAGCAATCCTCAACAACAATACCACCGTCCGAACAGCCCTCCTCCTTAACAATATCGAATAGGCGATCAAAGGCATTCTCGAAGGCCACAATTTTTTGTATATTGGAATTGCCTTTGGTCAGTTCGATGAGCAGCAGCAGAACATCGTTCCTTATAACCTCACGACTGTCTGTGAGTAAGTCCATCAGTTTGGACACTCCCATGGGACTCACCAGCACAAGATCTTGAAGTTCTCGCGTCTTGTTTGCTATAAGGGATGTGATCAACTGGATGGCCGCTCGCCTCACACGAAAATCATATTCATCCAGGTAACCCATTACCAGGGTAACATTTTCTGGCGTCTTGATGAACATCTCTGTGAATTGTTCACCCACATTGACCGATACTGTGGGATTGTCGGCCTCTTCATCGAATTCCTCGCTGGTCACAATATTGCATAGCGTGTCCAGGGCATAGCTGATTATCTCCGCATCTTGGCCATCGTTCTGCAGCACTTGGACCAATGGTGGCATACCTTGGGCTCCCACTTCGATGCGATATTTTCGAGAGAGGGCTTTAAGAGCCCGGCAAGCATCACGACGATCCTCAAGAAGTGTCGACGAGTATACACGATCCACTAGCTTTTCCACCGTCTCGGCCGCACTGGGCTGTTGGCCTGGCTCTGTGCCGCCCAAGACGGTCTTGATGCCACTTTTCAAGAATTCCATCCACCTTAGCTTTTATCAAATTAAAATATTGCTGCAGTTTTATACTGACACGTCAATTTTTTGTTGTTAATCAAAAACACAAAAAAAACAATCGGTACGTGCCCCAACCCAATTTGCTAAATGCTGGTCACACTCATGTACCGAGGTGGCGGTTTGCCGAATAGACAGATGATTTATTAAATAAGCATAAATTCGAATCACTGTGTGAATACTATAATTATCATTACGAAATTATGCCCTAAAACTTTAAGTTTCATTACACAATTGAATGCAGGATAGTTATAATGGCGCTTTTATTTTAAAATGATTTCTAACTTCTGGTGAATCGTTATTTATCGATACTATCCAAATAATAAAATATTAACGCTTAAATTTTTAAAGCAAAGCATTAGAAGACAAGCATAGAGTGTGAATATGCTCCGCAAGATAGTTTTTTCCAAAAAATATTACAAAAACTTTTGCTTGTATGTTAAAGGCAATACAATCGATATTTTTCTTTGTACCATCGATAATAGTATAACTGAATTTTTTTTTGGTATTTTTTAGCGCATTTTCGGAGCAAAGTCTTTTTTGTTGTATTCTTGCTGCGCTTTTTGTTTTTGTTTATAAAAGAATATAATAAGAAAATTGTGAATTAAAGGTTAAAATAATGGCGTCCAGCATGTGAGGTCTAGTGCAAGAAAATGTATGCAAAGCTCCTCCTACCGCTCCTTGTTGGCAGCATTGCCCTTGTCCTCCAGTTGCAGCAGGTGCAGGCCCAAACCCATGACCAAGCGGTGGGGCTGTGTCCCAAACGTTGCAGTTGCAAGAACATTTCAGAAAACATTCAATCGTTACGAGTGCGTTGTGATGATCAGCATATAGTCAACTGGAAGGAGCTCAGCTTTGGAGATGAGGCACAGAATATAGTAATCATGTAAGTAAATCCAATAGATTTTCGCCCCTCCCCCCTACCCCCACTCAATATAAATAGAACATATTTCATCCGAAATGATTTGTTGCAGAAATGCTAGCAAAAATGCCATAGCCCATATTGATGCAGACGATTTTAAGAATTTCACGGAACTGAAACGTTTGGACTTATCCTCGAATCTTTTGACTGAGCTGGACAATGACACTTTTGGTGGAAGTTTGGCCAATTTGGAGCGTCTAAAGCTGGCCAATAATACAATAAGCCACATTTACGAAGGAGCCTTTGAGTTAATGCCTAAATTGAAGCAACTGTAAGAGATCCCACGTCAATTATCTCCAATTATCACTTATTTACGATCAATTTTTTTCGTAGGGATTTGTCTAACAATCCATTGGCCTGTGATTGTGGATTAATTTGGTTAATTGCCTGGTCAAATGACAGAGATGTGCGTCTCCAGCCGGCACCAAAATGTGATTCACCTTTAGTTTTCCGTGGAAAGCCGCTCAAGAAACTGAAAGTGGGCAACGACTTTCATTGTGAATCGTTGCTACAGCCCCTGCTGGAGTTAGAGCCGAGCCAGAATCAAGTTGCTTTTGAGGGCGATGAATTGCAATTGAAATGTTTTGCTCCTCGTGTGGCTGTGGGAGCGCCCAGAGAATCTGAAGACTTACCCACACGGGCCTATGTCTTTTGGGGCTGGTCGGATCGTATTCGTAGCAGAAACTCCACTGAGGATATAATATATAGGGATCCCACAAAAATCTTTCCGGATGTCAATCTGGAGACGCGTCATTCTACTGACTCGGGCATCTTAAAATCCATTCTAAGAATCTCAAGTCTCACGCAGAACCACACAGGAATGTGGGATTGTACGCTCAGATCACAGCAGGCGAATCTCTCGCAATCCATTGTCCTCCATGTAGTGGCCAAGGACACCCTGTACTGTGATGCAAAGGTGGTGCATACAAATAAGGGGATCTATCACTGGCCCCGCACAATGCGCGGTGAAACAGTGGTCCAGGAGTGCGTAGAGGAGCCCACCGATGTGGCCGAGCATCGAAGAGCATCCCATGAGTGCAGTCCATCCGGAGAATGGCTAAATCTAAACACTGAGAGCTGTGTCTATGTCAGCGAGACCACCCGTATCCTAGAACAATTTGCCAAAGTCAATCTTACGCTGACAAAAGGACAGAATGCATTGGAGATTGCCCGTCGATTGCACAATTTCACTCAGATGCAGACGCAACTACATAAAATACGCGATCCCATGGATCTGGAGTATATTGCACGCACACTCATCAAGTATCTGGATCAATCAATGGAGATGCAAGAGATAAGCCCGTTGCTTTTGGATATTGTGTCACAGCTAATGAATTTACCCAGTCAACTGTTCCAGGATGCCCAACGTGAGCAAGGCTCGGGCCAAAAGCTTCTGCATGTTGTCGAGGTATCATCAATGCGTATACAAGAGGAGCAGCAGCAGTATGCCGATGTCATTGGTCCTCTAACCTGGCAGCCACGTAATATATTTGTAGAATTTTTCAATATTAGCCTAGATTCGTTTTCCAGTTTGTCGTGCGTTTGGCTAGAGGAGCAGCCAAGTCCGCGGGGATTCCAATGTAATAGCTCGAACGACACCATACCCATGTATGAGCTGGGCGATATTGATGCAGCCATTCAATTGCCCTACAATGCGATTGCCGGGAATGCATCCACCAATCTAAATACCAATTCCAAGCATTTGCGTTTAATGTTTGCCTTGCACAGGAATGGCAAATTGTTGCCCCAATTAAAAAATAATGAATCTCTATCATCGGCCATAATTGGAGCTACAGTTTATGGACAGGAGGGATCATCAAACCATGAACTGGAAACGTCATCCAATGCGCTATCGCCTGATTTTGAAGAAGATATCTATCAGCAGCGTATTACCATAATGTTACGTGCCCATCCGTATCATAATGAGGAGAGTGCACCACGTCCAGCTTGGTGGGATCCAGAATTACTGGAATGGAATCCCCATGTGTGCCAGCAGCATTACCAACATCGTACCCTGGTCATGTTCAGTTGCAATCGTTTGGGTTACTTTGGTCTACTGCAAAGCAAATCCCATTTAAATGACTACAGAAGCGAGGAGGCTGGCGCTCGTTTTCATCATCCGCCCATGGCTATCTATGCCGCCTGCTCCGTATTGTTCGCCTGTCTCGCATTTAATATTGTCACCTTTGTGGTATTTGGTTATGCCATACGGATAAATCGGGAGCAAAGACATGCTTTGGTCAATACTTGGTTGGCATTGGCCGCTCTAACATTGATATTTGTGTTGGGCATCTATCAGACAGCCAGTCAGATGCACTGCCGCCTCTTTGGCCTGATGATGCATTACCTTAGTCTGTGTGTTCTGCTGTGGGTGAGCGTTAGCCTTAGCAGCATGTACAAAAGACTTACCAAGGGCACATCGATATCGAGCCAGGCAGAATCAGCCGATGCGGCGGCCGCCATGACACCTCAGCAAAGGCAAAGGAAACCTATATTGGGTATCTATCTGGTCGGTTGGGGAATTGCCTTGCTAATTTGTGGAATCAGCAGTGCTGTCAATTTGGCTGAATATGCAGCCTATAGTTTCTGCTTTCTTCATAGTGCCACCACAATGAATGCGGTCCTTGTGCCCGCTAGTATTTTACTGATCTTTTGTGGAATCCTTGCCCTGTGCATTTACTATCAACTTAGCCAACAGGCGGTTAATGTTTTGCAACTTCAACACCATCAGCAGCAGCAGCATCAGCACCAGCATCTCAGTGGACATCATCTCCAGCAGCGTCAATATTCGGACAATAATACCCAGGCCACGGAGCATATTGATTTGGATTGGCTAGATGCCAATGGAAGTGCTCGCAAGGATTTGGCTAGCAGTCTCCATCTTCAGCAGCAGCAGGAGCAATATAGCACCCTAAGCAATCCTTTGAGCAGCATTGTCGATGATTTCGAACGTTCCAATATGTCGCATCTTCGTGGACATTTTATATTCCTAATCCTATATACGGTTGCCTGGTTATCGGCCGCCTTTTATGTCCAAAGCGGTGGCCAGGAGCAGACTTATGTTGTCAGCCTTTTGTGTGCCTGTGTCCTTCTAGGTTTATTTCTCATTGTATTCTACAATCTGAGTCGCATGGATGCCCGCCAGGCTTGGTCACAGCATAGCCAGAGGCAGCAGAGGCGTCGTCAGGCCAAGCATCAGATCATGTCGATGTCCTATAACAATACCAATACCGTGGGAAGCCAAAGAAGATGCTCACCATCACAAGCCGGTGCCATGATTAGCAATTCTATAGTGGCCTACAAAGCAAATCCTGGACCAGGTGGTGGTAGCCTATATGAGGCAGCCAATAATTCGGCTGGATCTCGTTCCAATAGTCAATGTTCGCGTAGCATGCGCAGCCAGACCAGAAGTCAGACAAGAAGTCAACAACAACAACAGCAGGATCATCAACTTTTGGGTGGTGCTGCTCCTGGTGGTGTAACAATTATTAACAATACCACATCAACCACTAGTAGCACCAATCAGCAGCAGAATGCGGTTGTGCCGCCACATAGTCTGAATGTCCTAATGCATGGATCCCAGCATGATTTAATACCATCAGCGGAAATCTTCTATAATCCCAATCAAATCAATGTGGCCAGGAAATTCTTTAAAAAGCAAAAACGTCTGGCCAAACGAAACAATTTTGAGCTGCAACGCCAAACCATGCCCCAGCACATGCAGATGCAAAGTCATCATAGTCTAAGCGATGCCAGTTCAGAGCATTTGTATAGCCGTCATCATAATGCGATGACCCTTTTAGCTGGTGGCAGCAAGGTGAATAATACCAATTTGCATTATAAATCGCATCAGAGTCCATCCGGTTCTAATCTAATGCCTGGTAAAATGGAAAATGCAATTGGCAATGCATTGGTTAATGCCAATCCCAATCCCAATCCCAATGGTAATGAATCATTGCAATTTAAGCGATTTGTTCCGGCAGCAAAGATTATGCAAGCCAATATCTATACCAATATACCGGAGACCCTAACGCCTCAGCATGAGATCATCAAATTGAGAAATAGAACTCGTACACCATCCCTGCTGGATGAGACGCTTCACGAACAGGATGATGACGAAGATGATGATGATGATGAGGAATTGGAGGTCGGTGTGGTGGAAGAAATTGAAGAACTAGGCGCTGGAGAGGGTGAAGCAGATGATGCCAGCTCTCTGGATGAACATGCTCCATTATATGCCAATACAGTGGCTACTCCTGCTTCTAATCTAATTTTTCCAGGGCAAGATAGAACACCCATTAGCACCTCAACGCCAGTTAAACAACCCAGTCTGGATGCCATGAACAGTTTGGGTTTGCCGGAAGCCCCGCCATTGGACACGAAATTGACTAGCCAAGAAGAGCCACTGCTCCAGAAGCATGAGATTTATGTGTCCAATTCACTGCAGGTGACCACCAGCAATAGCATACGATTAGATGAGGATTTTCCCAGTGTCCTGATACGTTTCAGTCAGCTGCAACAGCAATCGAAATCCTTGAACAATATTAGTGAAATGCTGGGCACAAATGGTGGAGCAAATGGTGGAAATTCTGCTGAGGAAGTTGCGACAAATAGAATTGCCGATCCTTTGCAGTCGTCAGCCATTGATCTGCTGCATGAGCAACAGCAGCGGGGTCAGGTATATTCCTGTTCCAGTAGCAATCTTAGCCAACTAAAGTCGGCCACTGGAAGCAATGATGTTGACGATGTCCGCTTGCTATCTGCCAGCCCTACCAATGAGAGTGATCTTAACTATCAGAACTCAGAGATAAGCATACGCAGCCATGGCCTATATGCACCACAGGCGGATAATGATCTAAATCTTACATTGACCGATGATTTTCGTTGCTATCAATCGTCCAATGCCAGTGATGCGGATGCAGATATAGATGTACTGCAGGAATTTGATGATGAATTTGTTACAGCCAATGGCGGAGATAAGCGGAACGAGCAAGATCCTGATCATGATCAGGATACATCCTTGGATGAACTATACGAGGCCATCAAGTGTCGCAGTCCTTTAAGAAGCAGCACTAGCAACAAACAAGAGAAGCCGCCAACTATCGTTGAGAGGGAGACACTAAGCACAAACAAAGAGGAGGGATCCATTAAGAATAGTCAGCACCATCATCATCAACATCAGCATCATCATCAGCATCATCATCATCATCATCATCATGATAATCTCAATGAAACTGTCGAAGATGACAGCAGCCAGAGCAGTGTGATTTCATACATCGATCCTAGAGCCACTAATACCACAACCACTGTCATCTCCGGCACCAATACAAATACCAATACAAACGACTCTCGCAACTATCCTAGTTAGCTATATTAAATAAGTTTCTAGTTTTGTATATAGTCAATAGTTCCCCGATTCCAACCCGCCGTCGTTCTATATGCTTGGCCATTAAAGTGCCAATGCCAAAGTTAATTCCCCTAGACACCCTTCTCCAACATGCATACATACATACATACTATATAACTAAAACATAAGGAGGATATACTGTACATCGAAGAGTTTCCCCCACTCCAATTTCCTATCCATTTACAATTTACATTATTATATAATAGTTCCGGATTCCATCATCTTCATTATTTTATTATTATATTTCTCTATTTATATATACATACATTTATTTCGGACTAGTATTATTATATTTTAATACTTTTGATTTTCAAATACTTGAGATTATTTTGATATCGAAATAGAAATCATTTTATTTAAGTTAAGGCAACTATATACAAATAGGTATATACCTGTATATACCCTCTCTTTTTACCTATTACCCTATGAGCACAGGGTATAAAAACAGAGTTATAGGACTCTTCTCTTCATTAATAATAAAAATGTGGAATAAATTCAAATTAAGGTATAAGTTAACCGACTTTATAAGTTCCTAGATATATATATATATACATATGTATGTAGGAATATATTATATTTGCGGCATGCAGTCACCTGATCAGTGGTTTACAGATATTTTTCGTTTTGACAGTTTAACAATGAGAATCTATAAGATACATGAAGATCTACAACCATTAATTGACGTAAGTTAATTAATAAATATACTCTTTAGGTCTGGTGACAACTGCTAACATGTATATCATATAAATATCTAGGCAATTTTTTTTAAACTTATATCTTAGTGACTTTAGTATGTATATTAATTACACATTGATTTTAATATAATTTTTTTTTAAGCACATATTCAAATAATATTTTAATTTGGCCAACATAATATTTATTAATATATTCTACAATATTCTTTTAAACTGTAAATTAATTATATAAAACTTTTTAAAGCTGAAGCCATATAAAATGTTCCAAAAGAGAAGTTCTCCAATTTTTTGGCTAAATTTAAGATAACTTGCCCAAACAAAAAAAAAATGGTAAAACTTGGTAACTGAGGGAATAATCAAGACTAATTTATATATTCTATATTTATTAATTGACTTCATACCTAGATGAATGTAAGTTGTTAAACAAGAATTTCACATTAATAGCGAAAACATATAATTATAATTATAATTTTGTCCTAGGCTTGATTTCGAGCTATTCTTTTTTTTATTTTATTGAAGAAAAACGATGATTCGTTACTTTTTGTAAAAACAGATTACAAATATTTATTTTGTGAATACTTGAACACAGTTTTGTAACAACTAAAATTACTGCTGGGCCCTTCCATCAAGGATTGAGGGCGCTGCAGCACAATTTTGTAATAATAAATATTTGATAAATTTGTAGTTTGTATTTTGTATATGTGTGTGTGTAAAATGCATAATTAATTTTGCTATAATTAATAAAAAATACAAAAAACTGTACGAACACGAGAACAATAACTATATATGTATGTAGGATTGTTTTGCAAAAATTGGAAGGGAATAGAGATTATGGGAGAAAGATATGAGATGTTATCCCATCTATGTGCCTTAGATTACGTTTCTTTGTTTTAACAATAACAATGAGTAAATACGATATATATAATATGTATGTATTAATGTTAAGGATATTTGCATATATTGCTGCCGTCTGGAAATGTTTGATGTTGACTGATTTGTGCGTGATTCATCATTCATTTTGGAATTCTGGATTATGTATCTATATGGCCAAGATAGCTTAAATGCTGCGTATCGATTTCCAGCGGCGTAGCAAAAGACATGATGAAGTCAATCCACTGGAATATTGACTAAATTCGCTAATATCTATATTTCGAGATGGAATGTCAATTTTTTCTTTTAAAGTCTGCAAAGTAAAATATATAAATAACTAAGTGTCTTTTCTTCGATAATTTTAATACAGATCTATTTATAGTGAACAAATATCGTAAATATCATTAATAATCGTTAGTTTACCTTATAGGCCTCTGGAATTTCCGTCGGCGATCTATGAACAATTGTGCCATTTATATACAACATATTGGCTGCCCTCTCTTCGGGCAATGTAAGCTTCTGATATGTGAAACTGGCCTCTCTCTCCATGCGTTTCACAATCTCCTGGCAGGTGGCACTCGTACTAACACAGAGCACATCTGGTCCTGCCATTGTTACATAGTATTTTAAGCGTTTTGTCCCATTGACCTAAATTTGTTAAGTTTAAGTATGATCAGAAGAGATTAGTTTTGCAGAGCTTCATTTTATTTACCCGTATTGGTGTCACTGGATATTCGGGATATGCCATAGCCACTGCACGAGCTCCTTCCTCATTGGTGAATGATGAAATGCCTATAAAGAACTCGCGCCCTGTGAAAAAATAGTAGAAATCTGTTAAACACTCACTGATGATGAATAATGTTTTAAATGCAAAAGCTTACCCGTAAATAGCACATCACCGCCATCTAATTGAGCATGTGGATCATCGATTTCAATTACTGGTATATCCAGTTCCTTTTTTAGTATTATTGCCATACTTTCCGCCTCGCGGCGTCGTTTGACATTCTCTGATCGACCAATGAGGGCCACTCCATTGCAGATTACCGCGCTATTTTCCACAAACACACCCTCCGGCAAAGCATCATCTGGTGGCAGTTCAATCACATCTAGACCAATCTCTCGCAGCAGTGCACAATATTTTTCGTGTTGTTGCTTAGCCAATTGGACATCAAAGCTTCCCTTCTCGAGCAAAGCATTTGAGATTCTGTTTAACAATGGAAATTAATAGGCAATTAATAAACTTGGCACCAATTTATGGATGGGGTCGGCTGATGGGTGGGGCTTAGGTGGGTGGCGTCAATGTTGGGGGTGAGACTCTGGGTCATGCCCCACCCTAAATTCCTTACCCCCTACCACTAATTCAAAAGTGACCTAATTCACGATGATGACTCCAGCTGTCCTTGCCTGATTTTACAGCCAATCCTTGTATTCCACACAGATGGCTCAGGACTAGAACTCACCTGGCCACTATGGCATGAGTGTACTTGGGTGACATCTTTCCCGGATTGCCGTTAAACTGGGAGGGACGGCATCCACAACAACAACAATCGAAATTCAAGCTGCAATCGATACTTAGCCGCTGACTATCGATATATCGTCATCGCCGAAATTTTGAAATTGCCGTGAGTAAAAACTGCGACGCATTGTTATTATGAAAAAATAACGCAAATGGATCAGCGTTCTTATACGTCATTGTTAAATCAGTATTTGAAAAATCGGTAATTGATTTATTTGGCATGTCACATCCACAGTGCATCACGTGCCCCAGCTCTGCCGCAAACAATATGAAGCCCACAGTAGTTAATAGCGACTGAATATAAAACCCAAGATTTTTAATCAAATTACCTTTTGGCTTTTTCAAAACCACAAAATTAATTTGTTCAAAAGAATCCAATATATCAACTAGTACTTTTTCTAAAATTTTTAATCAGCCACATTACCTCTATTACCAGCTGACTATAGGAAAAACTAGTTCCGCTGGCCCATAAAATTGTACTACCCAACACTAAAATTCACGACATACGCGTTTCGAAACTTATTTTCGTAGAAATTTCATAGGGACGGAGAGAAAAACATAAATTACATAAAAGTGGAAAGGCTTTTAAAACAATGGCAACACGTGTGGTGGCAACAGCTACAGTGCGGGCTGTCAAAGGGCGAAAATTAATACCAACCAGAGCGGCTCTGACTTTGGTAAGACGAGAAAATATGCAGAACATGGTGAAATTGTATGGCCAAGACGCAGGGTAATAAAAAAAACATCTACCCTCTGCCTAAGCCAAGTCAAAGATTAATTGTTTATCAGTTGTTTACTTAACATTTATGTTGTTATTTTTATGATGTAGACTCCGGCTGCGGTGCAACGCATTAAGTCTCTACTCCAGGATAAGCCAGACTTTGTAAGTATGGCACCAACAGTGAACTTCGACTGGATGTCATGCCAATTAAATGATTTTGGTTTCTTGCAGGTGGGCCTGAAGGTGGGTGTACGCCAACGAGGCTGCAATGGTCTGTCCTATACCTTGGACTATGCAAGTCAGAAAGGTGAGTTTAAGTCCGCTTACTGTCGTAAGTTTGTGTGGAAATCGATTTTCATTTTTGTCTCTCTTTCCCAGCAGATAAATTGGATGAAGAGGTGGTCCAGGATGGTGTCAAGGTCTTTATTGACAAGAAGGCTCAACTCTCGCTGCTAGGTAAGTTAAGTTTTGGATTACATAATGGAAGGAAATTTCATTAAAAGGCACACGGACATAAAGATTCATTTTAATTTTAATTTCTTTTATGGTGGTTATATAACCGGAAATTGGCATAATTTTGATTTAAATGCATTTACCGGTATTATAGACAGAAATAATCGAAAGTTGTTTAAGTAATTGCTGGAAATCCGTGTTTTGTTTATGTTCACCAACTATACAAAATTCAGAATGATTTAAAACGTTTTGTAACTTTATGTTTCCAGGTACCGAAATGGATTATGTGGAATCGAAATTATCCAGTGAGTTTGTCTTTAATAATCCGAATATCAAAGGCACTTGTGGTTGCGGCGAATCATTCAACATGTAGTCATTATAGACGCCGTCTCACCCGCCTCGCAAATTGACATCTGTAAGTCTAAGTTTGGATTGTGGGAGCCAGTTAGCTTAATCCCCTATTTAAAATCCAATTATGATGTAAATTCTATTTCGATAAAAAGAAAAACTCAATGGTTTTTAAATTAAATTAAGTTTTTGTTGAATCACTAGCTGTGCATTAATAGATAGTGCTCCTTAGTTAATGTTTCCCACATTTAGTTATTATATGCTAGTTTCCGTTTATTAAAACATAATTTTTCTTATAATTATAAATTGAAAAACGAAATTAATATAAACAAATTGTTATCTAGTTTATACGACAAATATGATTTCCAATTCAATTGAATGTGAATATACATATGTGTTATGGAATCTGAGCTTTATCTTTCAAATTGGGTTTCATCGCTGTTGCAAGGCATGCACCCCAAATTCCTCGTAATCATCGCGTGTATAGAGAAACTCATCGAAATTGGGACTAGTTGCGACCTCCTTGCCACCATACCAAGCATAACGCACTGGATCCTCGGGACAAATTAAGGATACTTCCAGATCATCCGGCACCAGGGCACGCAGATCACGTTTTAAGCGTGGCAAAAAACCAGGAAACTGGGCACACCCACCCACAATTAGAATATTGAGGAGCAGTTCGCGATGTGCTTGCCAAGGACACGCCTGCAGGGCATCCGCTATTGCTTCTGGTATTCCCACTTGAGGTATACCAATGTCGGAGGGATTGAAGAGTACTTCGGGTACAGTGAAACGTTCATTGCACAGGGGCACCATCTGTTGCTGCTCCTCATCTTCGCGCGGATGTCCTGGTATACGTATGTAGCCACGTTTCACTGTCGTAAAATCTGGCAGTACATAGTCGATAGCCACCTGTTTGCGTTTTTGTTCGCTTTGATGCACACGCATCGCATCTTTAAAGTCCTCGGCCACAAAGCACACATCTTCCTTGATCTGGTTTACCACATGGCTCTCGTCCATCACATTGAGATGGCGATAAGATATAAGCTCCTTCAAGTGATTAGTGAGCGCCTTGCCACCCACATCTATGCGTCGGATAGCTTCCTGCACTCGTCGTCCCAACACAAAGGGCACTATGTGAGTGAAACTATAGCCCACATCAATAATTATACAGTTAAGGGATTGCATGGTTGTCCGCTCCTCGCTATCGGCCACATAGTTAAAGGCGGCCAAGTCTGCAGCTGTCGTCTTGTAGAGTCCAGCCACACGATATTCCTCGAAGAGCATTTCTAACATGGCCTCCTGTACACTTTGGAAGTTCATTTGCGGCTCTGTGATGACTATATTGCGATTATCCAGCGTGCAGCCGATGCCATCCTTACTGAAGATATAATCCCACACGGTCTTTTGGGTGTCCCAGTTCAAGAGATATCCACGTTGGAAGGCCAGGATGTAGAACAGCGCCGATGTGTCTCGGCACTCATCGATTTGCGACCCAATAAAAGCGCGACGACGTTCGCTCTTTGCCTTCATAATACAATTGGGTATCACCCTTGGCTCATCTTGATGGGCCAGACCCACCTTTGCAGTGTGCGCCCCATTGTCGAGCACAATTACGGAATTGGCCATATTCCGTTAGCTTTTATCACACCATGAATAAATTATAAAAAATTTCATTTTTCAACAGGCCCCGGCTACAAGCTGTCAAATCAGTCCGTATACAAATGTGCGTACTTATTAGAGATGAGCATCCTCCAACCCAGCTTTCAAATATTCGATTTTTATATTGCGCTGCATTGTAAACAGTTGGTTGTTTGTCTACTTGGGCATCGTGTTTCGTTTAATCAATAATAATAATAACAGAAGTACACATCTTGGTTAAGTATATATTAGAATTTTGATTATTTTCAACTATTTTGAAATGTTTATTTCAAATACTAAACTTTATCCCACCTCTAGTTCTGCCTATCGATATCGTGATATGGCAAAATAATTTGAAAATTTTAAAATCAGCTTTTCTGAGAAAAACCTTACTTGGTGCAGTGTTTCTGAACCATTTAACATGAAAATATTTTCATTAAATCAATCGAAACTAATGTATGGAATTACATATTTTTGTCTTTTCAAGCTATTTCAATAAAATTTAGCTTCATTCAAAAAACAAATTTGATATAAAATTCAACTGTTATATTTCTGACGTCATCATGGCGGTGAGTTGAATCGATAAGCAAGAGAAAATGAGAGCCAACGAGAGCGATTGTCGAATCAACTCTTTGGCTATCGCTATCATTTTTTGTTAGAGCTGGAAAAATATCGATGTTTGTTAACAAAACATCGATGTTTTTCGAAAACATAAAATCATCGATGTATCGATGGTACTATCGATCTTCGTTCCAGCTCTACTTTTGGTGTTTACTTTGTTGTTGTTGCGGATCGCATCGGGAACCGGTACACGGACTCCGGCACTTTTTAAATTAATTTTAAATTATTTATTATTTTTTTTTTCGGTGGCTGTTTGTAACAATAATTTTATCGCAGATTCGAATCCAAAGTGTGAATGAGTGTGTGTTTTTTTGCTGATTAAAATAGTGGTTATGTATTGAAAATGCCGATATTAGCGGCAAATGCAAAAGGCGGCAAGGGCAACACAACAACAGCAACAGCAACAACAATAACGTCAAGGCGAGAGCGAAACAGCAAGAGCAAACATTGACAAGATCGTTGCCAAAAATAAATACCAATTTAAAGGCCCAGCAGCAGCACTTGTTTCAGTTCGTTCAAAAACCACAAAAGCAAAAAGTAAAGGAAAGCTAAAGGATTTAAAACCAACAAGTGGAACAACAACAGTCAGCATCAGAAGAAGAGATCGACCGAGTACAAGTCGGATAAAAGCTACAAAATGCTCATATGACAGTTAAAGCACCAACAAAACAACCAATCAACACCAACAGTTCCAGTTCTTCCCGCTCTTTCTCTCTCATTCACCCTATTAGCTGCTCTTACCCTTCCTCAAGTGTTGCCCCAGCGCTGATATTTACTCTTCATCCCAAACCGTAAAAGCAATCCAAGTTCAAGTGCAACCAGCCTAAAGGAGGCCTTAGACATGCGTAGACCAGCCACCTCTTTGAATCGCAATCAATATTTTGTCATTGGTCTGGTGTTGGGACTCGTTTTGAGCTTCTATATACCGCAGGACATTTGGGAATTGGTGCAACAGGAGGAATGTCCCCAGGAGGCTGCTGAGAATTTATTAATTGAACGTTTCGGCCAGGATTTTGAGCCACATTTAAATTTGATAAATAAGCCGCTGGCGGCTAAAAAGCCGGTAAGTCAATAACCGACTAACAAAACCATTTCCATTCCCCCCCCCCATATTTAATTAGTCATTCTCTCCTCCTGTTTCCCATATGGAATTGTGTGTGGAATGCACGTGGCTATTGGATCTCTGTTAGTTAGGAAAAGAAATGCAAATGTGTGATATATATATGTATACACACATATATACGTATATGTATATATATATATACATATATATATATAAAAATATATGTGTGTGTGTGTGTCTGTGTGAAAATGAGTCGTACACATGGCTCATATATCAGGCAGTCAGCTAACTGATACTGATAGCAATTTATTGACCTTCTTGCTTATCGCGCCGATTCCTGCTTACGTTGTTCCGTGCCACTCTCCAATCATACGCACACACGCGCTCACTCACACACATACACACACAGAAACATTTAACGATATAGAAATCGATTTGCATTGAATTTGCCAATTGTATATAAACAGAAGATCCATAAAGCTTGGCTAATTTCGGCTATGTTGTTATTAATATATTAAAACCAATTCCATTTCAAATAAAAGGAAATTCTAATCTATATATGTATGTATGTATGTACATTTATAAATTTATTAAATAACAAACAATAGTTACTTAACATACATATATAACAATAATAAATAGTGCTTTAAACAAATGGGAATTAGCTCTATAGGAATTTGTTTTTAATTAAAATGAAAGATCAAAATCTTTCGAAAAGTTATTTATCAAATTTGTTCTTATTTTCCCAAGAACAAGAAGTTGGAAAAATTTGATTTTTAGCTGCTCTAATTACACATTATATATGTATGTATATATGTATATTTATATATGGGTGGGTATATGACGGTTATTCTTACGATCTTTTCTTAAGAGAAGTCCAAAGTTAATCCCTTGAAAACTGATTTTACAGAATTTTTATAATTTTTCGATGCTTTGTTACTTTTACGATTATTATGCTGATTATATATACTTTTTAGTTTCTAAGATCTTTAAAATTACAATTCCATTATTGTTGCAGTTGATCTTTAATCTTTAATTTGTCCTTCAGTTTTTCAAATTGTATGCAAAATGCATTAATTTCTTACCCCTCCCTCCCATTTCAATTGTTTTTTAAGCACGAAATGAAAGGCTTTTCAATTTTATTGTAGACTTCTAATTTGCATCCCCCCTCCAACCACCAAACTGGCACTAACACTACTGCCACTGCCACTGTCAGTGCCTCCCACTCATCATCATCATATCAATCCAACGTCAGAGACGGACGTCATCTTTCACTTCTTTTCCATTTGGTAGCTTAAATTGTTCTCGTTATCGCGTTGTCGTTAGTCGATTTTGATTGCGCACCCGCTTCTCACACACACACACACACAGAGAACTGGAGCACAAAGTACACACACACACACACACGCACACAGACACCCCTACCCATCCGTCTGTACGTCTGTCCCCTTTCGGGTGCAAAGCTTACTTTCGATCAACATCATCATGACTTTGTCCCCCGAAGGTGCTTAAAAAATCGTGCAAATGCGAAAATCCGAAATGCAGGCTCATCAATTTCAATTTTTTATACAAATAAACGCATTTAAATTTTGTAAATTAGAGTGCGATAAATTAATTTATTAAACTGTGACACACACATACACACACACACTCTCATGCACACCTGTGTCTGTGTATGTGTGTGAAATTTATTTAAAAAAATTATAAGCAAAATAAAATCAATCAAGTATTTTTATACCTTTTTGTGTTGCTTTTTTATTTTTGCTTTTCCTGCAAACGTTTGCGTTTTTTTTTTTTAAACGACCGAAATGTGTAAAGAAATTTTTAATATGTTTAATTTATTTCTATACATTTTTTTTATTTTATTTTTTTTTTTGCTTTTCGTTTTTGCCTTTGTCGCAAATTTTTTTTTGTTTTTAAGGGTTAATAAATTTCTAGCACGTTTTCTGATCGAGTGTGTGTAATGGGTTCTTCTTCTTTTATGTATTTTTTTTTTGTGGTTTTGCCATAAACTGAACTACCACATAATAATAGTAAAAAAAAAATTGCAAGTGTTAAACAAGTTGTTAGACACTTCCTATTTCGTATATAGTCGATTATAATGCTCTCCGGGCATTGCCAATATCGAATGAATATGGAATATATTTTGATTTACTTTTAATACTCAAATTGCCACAAGTATTTTTTTTTTTTTTGTGTAATTTTAGTTATGATAAACAAATTATTGCTTTTTTCTTTATATGTACATATGTATATATATATGTTTGATTATTCGATTTGCTAATTGATTATCTGATAAACTTAAAAATACAAACAATGAATAGTCGTACGTACCAATTATCCGGATTCCAATTTGAAATTGCAAAGGGAATAACGTTTCTTTTAATTAAAGTTTGATTAAAGATAAAGATCGAAAATTTTTTTTAATCCTATAGCATTCTGTTTATCGAACGAACCAACCATTATTATTGAGAATTAGAAATAAAACAATCTTGATTATTAATTAAATATATTTTAGGAATCAATTGAAAATGAGTAAATGAAAGAATGGAATGTTAAATATTTTCACTTCATCGAAACCTTTGAGAAAGTTTGACCCTTAATTTGATTCATAAAATGTTGGATAACATCACCGACATTTGACGTACATATGTATGTAGATACAATTATATAAATAAATACATACATATATGAGTAATTTTTTTAATTTTCTTATTATATGAATGTTTTGTACATACATACATACATACATATGTATGTATTTATGTATGTATGTAATGTAGGGTATGAATAACTTTTAATAATGATTTGCATAACCCCCACATTTTCTATTTACTCTCGTAAAGAAACATATATACATATAGTATATATATATATATATATATATACATACATACATACGTTCGTGTGTCAGCATGTGGCTTGTGAAAATATGCTTACTTTACGTTACTTAACTTAACTTAACTTTACTTTATTATTGCGTTTTTATGAGCCGCTGCGCGCACATGGTTCCAAGAGTCACTTTTTTTTCTCTTCTTTTTAATGTGTTGTGCGTAATGTCCAGTGTGTGTGTGTGTGTGTGTGTGTGTAGATAGATAATGTCTAAAACTTGTTCACATTAAAATTTAAAAACCATAATGAAGTCGGCATACCCTTATCAAGGGGTACTTGATCTTTAATTGATTTCAAGTTGGAAACAGACTTAACTCTGGGCAAATATCTTCATTTATATTTGATTTGAATTCAGATTAACATTTAACTTAAACACACGCACACGCACACTCGCAAGCTTAATGCTCCATTCATGATGCCCATGTAGTCGATTAGGAATGGAATACATACATATATATATATATGTATACGTATGTATGTATGTATGTATGTATGTATGTATGTATGTATGTACAATATAAATAAATATACGTAAAAAAACTCGGACAAAAGTCATTTTTCCATTCACTTAATAAAAGACAATAACTGCGTTTACTTAGCTTAGTTGTTGTTGTTGTTGTTGTTGCTATAGCTTAAGCAAATATATACTATATATGTATGTACATATATGTTTGTATATATATGTATATGTACATATGTATGTATGTACACACTGGAGCTAAGTGCCGACAGTAATGGAACGATATTGAAGATACTAAAGGGACGAACAAATGAACGTATGTATGTATATATGTATGTATGTATGTATGTGTGTGTATGTGGCGGTAGAGAGGAAGCCGCCGGCAAGCACTTTGAACTCTCTCCCTCTCTCCTTTAACCCGCTGACTAACCCCGGAGGTCACTAAGACATCCCCAGGAAACATATTTAATATTCCATCAATCTGAAATTTGCCTAGTTTTCTATTTCTTTTGTTTTGGCCCAGTTAAAGCTACCTGTCCCTGAATCGTCACGTAGTTTTGATCGATTTTTAAAATTGAAAAATTTTCGGTAAATAAAAAAAAAGTGGAAAAAAAAAAAAAAAAAAAAAAAGAAAATGTATGCATTTAGAAGAAATACGGTAAATTTGATGCGTTGCTTGGCGGGACGAGCGGGACGACACATGTGCATGATAATGCGTCAAAATTTTGCAAAAATTTGTGAACAGAAGCTTAACGATCAAATCAATATGGAGCTAAATGCATGCCATCAATATTTGGCCATGGTAAGCATTAGGAGGGGTGAGGGGGGGATGTCATGTCTGTCAATGCCTTTAGTCATCTCATCATCATCATCACATCATCATCATCATCTTCCCTCAAACTCTTGCCAGGCGTATCACTTTGATCGTGCCGATGTCAGTTCACCGGGTATACACAAATTTTTCTTACAAGCGAGTGCCGAGGAGCGTGAGCATGCTGAAAAGATAATGACCTATATGAATAAACGTGGTGGATTAATACGATTGAGTAGTATACCGGAACCGTTGCCATGTTTTAAGGATATAATGGAGGCCCTTAAATATGCCTTAAAAATGGAATTGGAAGTTAATCAGCATTTACTTGATGTCCATGCCCTGGCTGGCAGTGAGAATGATCCCAATTTGTGCGATTTCATTGAGGCAAACTTTCTGCAAGAGCAGGTCGATGGTCAAAAAGTATTGGCCGATTTCATACGACAATTGGAGAGGGCTAAAACCGATGTCGGTGACTATCTATTCGATAAATATATAGCATCAAATAGTAGTGGTGGTAGTGATGGTGGTGGTGGCGGTGCCATGCATGCGAATAAAGGAAATCGTCGCTAATTTTAATTTAATTTTCAACTATGTATATCAAAAAATTTTCTGTACAATATTAAATGGCCATCAAGCGTGAGAATTAAATTCGATTAATTGGAATTAACAATTGTGACCTTATAAAAATAAATCGGCTTATCAAATTTAACGGTCGAATACGATTGGATACCCAAAAGAAGAACTGTCAGTATCTTTAAATGGATTGAGGCTTAGTTTGGTCGTTCGTTTGGTTTGTTTATTTGTTTTTGCTATGATTGGATGTTGATCTGATCCCATTGGAGGATAGAGCAAAATTCAATTTTTCAAATTGTGTAAGCATTTATTGGGCTGAAGTTCTTAATTGAAAAGCGCGTCGCATTTCCGGCTTAAGGCCCACATCCCCAGTACATTGATGTGCTATTTAGTCTCTGTCTAACAGCGTTCTTAATTAATTGCCAGAAGCAGCAAGCACTATGGACCTGGGCCTGAACCTGGACTGGACCCAGCCTGCAACGACTAAATAAGCGTTCCGTCATTTATATAGTCGTCGTCGTCGTCGTCGTTGTCGTTATAGTAGCCGGCACACTTGTCTCAATTAAGATTTTCTACTGATCCAATACAATCCTCTCACTCGCTTATTCATTCATTCATTCACTCACTCTTTCGCTCACTCACTCTCTCTCACTCACTCACTCACTGTAGCTGCCGCCAATGTCTATCCACAATGAAAAGCGTAAACAAGACGAGACTATGAAAATGATCCGAAATTGGGTACAAAACATATACATTGAAAGTGTGGCTTATGATGATACAGACATACATATATATGTATTATATATATACCTATATACATATGTATATATATAGGTACCTACTTTGTAATTATGTCAAATAAATCATTGAATTTATTGCCTTGAATTAAATTATTCTATGATAACAAATTGATCCTAATCTCGGATCTTCAATTAAAAGAAGTACAAATGAGTTGCAATCATAAGTATGAAACAATTGAATTCACAATCGATCTGGATAACGGGAATTGCCATAAAATAAAAAATATGTATCTATATACATATGTATATAGAGAAATAAAATATCATCCATTAATCCGCAATCTAAAAAAAAAAATAACAAAAAGTTAAATTTGTTTTAATATAACACTAACTTTACTTGATTTTCGATTAAAGTATATAGATTTATATAGTTTTTTTTTCTTTATTTTTTTTTATCAATGGAATCCAACTGATTTCCATTCATGGTTCTTATTTAGACTTTGCTTCGGCACAACAAACACACACATCGTTGAAGTAGCCTTTAGACATACTTATTTATACAACTTTAATAAACCATATATGTATATATAAGTATGTACTGTCGTAATCGTAGTTATCTTTAGATTTATTATACCCAATGCCGATCGTATACACATGGCCATTTATTAGTCAGAAAACAATGGGAAATGTCAGTACGTTCTAAACCATTTTCTAAATGTGCAAAAGGTGCAAAATATTAAATTATTAATAAAAAAAAAAAAAGAAAAAAAAACCTTCTAATTTGTAAATATAAGTGCATTTGTTTAAAGTATTACAATTTCCAGGTATTACAAATAGGTAAATATAAACACACACACACACAGAGAGAGAGAGAGAGAGGGAGAAAGAAGTAAACCAATATCAAATGTTGTTTAATTAAATTTGTGAAATTGGATTGAGGAAAATATTGTCAAAGCGTCGCCGTGAGGAACGTCCCGAGTCAAAGTGTCGCTATGTGTCTTGGCGGTGTTGTTGTTGTTGTTGTTGTTGTTGATGGTGGTGTGCGTTGTGCGGTATTTTGGTCTATGGTGTGTGACGTTGTTGTGTGTATCGCCTTCATTGTGTCTGATAATTGTGAATATTGATAAGCCCAGTTAATGCCTTATACTCCACTTTATAAATACATATATACATATATACAGACATAGTTGAAAAACAAAAAATGAAAAGTTCTTTTATATATGAACATACATACATACATATGTATGTATATATACTTTGAACTTCCGTTCTTTCATTACGTCACAGGGCCTTACTTGGGTGTTATCAATTGTAAAGGCAATTGCAAGATTTTTAAATTTAAATTGAGCCACGTGCCATCGTGACGAAGAGAATTGGCCAATTCTATTAATGTTCTGGCCTTGTCCAATCATCCATCGGCACTTGTTTTTTATTTTTATTTTTATTTTTTTTTTTTTTGGGATGTTAATATATTTGTATGGGTTAGTATATACAATACAATACAAAACAATATATATCAGATATTATGTATAATTTCGTATAGCCCCGTTAAAAATCAAAACAAACAATTTTACCAATACAGACAGCGTAAAAATTTCTTCTAAATTTTGATTCATCATTTATGTGCGGATGTATGTATGTGTAGGGTATTTTTTTTTTTTTTTTTTTTTTTTTTTTTTTTTGGAAAAATATCAATTTAGATCTAGGTGAATATTTGTTGATTTTATACATGCGCGTTTACCAATTACCTTTCCGCAATATTGACACAGCTGATTGCCGTTTCGCTGCGTTGCGTTTCAAATCGTATCGAATCGAATCGAATCGAATTGAATCGAATTATATGTATGAGTATTGCAATAAGGTGAGCGTAACACTTTGCTATGCTTTACAATGTAGTCAACGGACAATATTGGCGCAAGGTTATCATCTATTCTTGGCTGGCTATGGGGATTATGGATGTTGAGATGACGGTAAAGACTTTTCGAGAGTCCAAAGTGTGAGCCGTCCACTCCACAACTAGACACAACTCAAGTTAAACGCAATTCAACTAATAATGGTGATTAGTGCTAATTGCGACCCATTGAATAGTATATTATGAATCTATATATACGTACATACATATGTATGTATATTTTAGTTGTTGATATTTATTAATAACAATGCATCTGTATACATATATAGTACTTAAAACATATATATGTATGTACATATATACATATATGAGTTACTCCAAAGACAGACATAGAGACTATTTGTATGTATGTATGTGTGTGTGTGTGTAACCCCAAGTGCACCTTTAATATATGTACATATATACGTATGTATGTATGTACATATTTCTCCTCCTTCTTTTTTTTTGGATTTTGCGTTAAATCACCCACTAACCTTGGCGTCCATTTAACGATTGGCTATTAACTGCCACCAAACAGTGTATTTCAGAATTATTCGAACTCTATTAAAAAAGATTTTAAATGAGCCATAAATTTGTACTGAACCCCGCAATTTTCTCTCTCACCTCCAAAATCTTTCTATCTCTCTCGCTATACAAACAAACATGCATATATCCACACATGTATATATACATACATATATGTATATATGTACATATGTACATACATATATTGTATTCAAGCAAGTGTTTACTTAACAAACTTAAGTGAGCAAGTGCCTGGTGAGTGCAGAGGGTGGTGGGGAGGGGGAGTGAGAGAGGGAGAGGGTGTAAAAGAAATGACCGGCCGGATAAGTATTAAAATGGTAGAAAAATGCAAAGATACTCCACACAGTCATCTCAAATTGTGCATATAACAATTTTCCTACGTTCTGAAGGTCTAAACTATGGCAATATCGAGAAGGTCAACAAATTGAATGAACAAAATACATATGTACATATAAAAACCATTCCAAAAATAGAATCATTAGCAATTGCTAAAAATTTAATTTCAACCGGATATGTCATAATTAAAGGGAATTCCCAAAAAAAAAAGAAACCAAACGTCACTTGACTAAAAGAGACCTTTACCTCCTACCATTTACCATCTAATCAAAAAGAACCTTAACTCTATATATAGGTAGAGGATGGGGGTGGGGATGTGGTGGTGCTGGTGATGGGGTGAGGGACTCCACTTGAAATATTCAATATGTGAAGTAAATTGTTTAAATTGATTGTTTTCAAGTACATAAGTACATAGTATGTTCGAGGAGATGTAATGGCACAGATATCGATTGTAAAATAAATATGTCTCGGTTCCTTTAATCTAATAATACACTTAGCCCAAGTATACATGTGCACATATATGTATGTATAGTACATATACGGTCATAGTTTATAGGGTATATGAAAGTCTATTTCTTAAATTTTTTCTCGTTGATTTTTCGAATTTTTATACCCTGTACCCATAGGGTAATGCAGTTTTTTAGTACGCAAATTATCCAAATGATTGATATAAAACTTTTCAAAATCGGCCAAAAGATGGCCAACTTAGAGCCTATAGAACATAGGTAAAATCCTTCAAGAAAAGGACAACGGACAAATCCTTTGAAGGAACCTCTACTTCGGATTGCTCCAATTCAGTCAAATATTGTCTGATTTTGAAAAACTATGTCTTTATTTGATTTTTAGAATCGCCGTTTTTAATAAGCATAAAAATCTGGAAAACTAATTTTCAACTCGATTTTCGTAAATTTTAACGATGGTTACACTGCAAAAAATGCCAAAAATCCGGTCAAAATTTTTTTTCCAACTTTTTTCAACTTTTAATGCAGTTTTTTAGTACGCAAATTATCCAAATGATTGATATAAAACTTTTCAAAATCGGCCAAAAGATGGCCAACTTAGAGCCTATAGAACATAGGTAAAATCCTTCAAGAAAAGGACAACGGACAAATCCTTTGAAGGAACCTCTACTTCGGATTGCTCCAATTCAGTCAAATATTGTCTGATTTTGAAAAACTATGTCTTTATTTGATTTTTAGAATCGCCGTTTTTAATAAGCATAAAAATCTGGAAAACTAATTTTCAACTCGATTTTCGTAAATTTTAACGATGGTTACACTGCAAAAAATGCCAAAAATCCGGTGAAAATTTTTTTTCCAACTTTTTTTAACTTTTAATGCAGTTTTTTTATACGGAAATTATCCAGAAGATTGATGTAAAACTTTTCCAAATCGGCCAAAAGATGGCCAACTTAGAGCCTATAAACCATTGGTAAAATCCTTCAAAAGAAGGACAAATCCTTCGAAGGAACCTATACTTCAGAGGGCTCCAATTCAATGAAATCTCGTCTGATTTTGAAAAACTATGTCTTTATTTGATTTTTAGAATCGCCGTTTTTAATTAGCATAAAAATCTGGAAAACTTATTTAAATATAAGAAAATTCATTTAATATGAAGAAAATATTATGTAATATAAGTAAAATTTATATTCAATTAATGAGGATTTCGTCGGAGTCTGATTTTATGAAATATCTCTTATTGGTACAGGGTATACTCCAAGTCGGCAGGGACGACTTGCTTACTTCATTTAAATTGTGATTTTTTGTTTTGTGTATAACCCAACCCATAATCTCTGATCAAATTCGGTTTTTTTTTTATATTTTTTTCTTTTTCCCAACAGGTAAAAAATGTGATACGTCCACGCTATTACTCTTCGGAGCTTGGGATTCGTGAGAAGATCTTTATTGCTGTGATGACCTCGCAGGAGCACATCAATACCTTTGCCACTGCCTTTAATCGCACCACCGCCCATTTGGTTAACAAAATTAAATTTTTTATATATGCGGATAGTGTTAAAGCCAATTACAAATTAAAGAATATCGTTGGATTCACGGATACCCGTGAGAATCATCGACCATTTCACGTGATCAAATATATAGCGGATAATTATCTAGATGATTATGACTACTTTCTTCTAGTCCCAGATAATGTCTATGTGGATGCACGCAAATTAAATGCCCTACTCTATCATATGAGTATCACATTTGATCTTTATATGGGAGGAACTCGCAATGATCATGATAATTTAGATCAGCGACAACAGCAACAGAATCAAGATTATGATGGTGAAGCTGTTGGTGGTAATGGTGGTATGGATGCAGATGCACCACCACCAGAACCCCTAGGACTTAGTGATCGTAATTATTGTGCTCTGGAGGCAGGGATATTGTTGAGCAGCAGTGTCATCCGCAAAATGCGAAACAATTTGGATCGATGTGTTCGTATAGGAATCACCAATGATCATAGTGTCAATATTGGACGTTGTGTTAAATATGCTAGCCATGTGGCCGGTTGTCAGGAGACTTTTCAGGTGAGTTACTAATGGGTTAAATATTAACAAAGATCAAAGTTGGTTGTGAATTCATTCCTATATACATATGTACATATGTATGTATGTATATACATATGTATATTAAATATATGTAGTTATAGTGCACTGCTACATTTTAATTTGAATATAAATTTTGTAATACATAAGTATATATTATATGTAAGTAAGTATACATTTATATGTATGTATATGTATGTATGTACATATACCAGAAGTGTTTAAAACCAAAAAATTATGTTCCATAAATGTTGGCAAAACATTAAAAAAATACTGATCTAATTAAGAAAGCATTTGCCTTGCAAAGAGTGTAAAGAATTTCTCTTTTTCAATGAAACATGTGTATATACTTATGTATGTATGTACATAAGTATATGTATGTATGTTTGCAGATATCTATATAGATATGTACATATGTATGTATGTATGTATACATAATAAAATTCAGAGAAGAATAAATTCAGAAAGTGTTTAATTGAAATGCCACGGAAATGCCACAGTTTTGGAAGATTTTTTTGGCATTGTTTCCCCAAAAACTGCCGCCTTCGTTCAAAGTAAAGGCCACGACCACAGAAAACTGTTAATCATCAAACAGTACGTCAGAGAATTGCAATTAACAGATGTTCTGATTTGTCCAAATCAAAGAGAGTTTAATATTTCCTACAAATGTTGTATATGTATATACGTACATATGTATATACATACATATGTATGTACGTATGTGTGTATGTGTGTGTGTGTCATGTGTTTAATTTAATGTTTGTGCTTCTTGTGTCGTGTGCTCTCTCTCTCTCTCTCTCTCTTTCTCTCTCTTTGCTGTCTCCGCTTCCTACACGATGCCGTTTTATTTATTTAAACAATTTGCCGTAGACTAAAAGAGACACACACAAACGAACATAATACACCAAAACGCTCATGCGACACGGACTCGATCTCGATCTCGATCTTGATCTGCCACTGCCTCTGATACTTCCTCTGCCTGACGCCTATTACTTTAACAAAAAATCAGTTCATTGATACAGAAAAGTGACCCTGAACTTCGTGCACTGGGCAAACGGGATTTATTTATTTATGTACATACATACATACATACATATGTAGATATGTAAATACATACACATGTAAATATGTACATAAGTACAAGTAGTTTTTTATTAGTGCTTTACGATGTTCTTTTACTACATGACTTCACAGATACTGTTAATTGTTTATTCAACATTATTCAACTGTTAAATCAAGTATAGAAAGCGATCATTAATGACAAACCAAGAGATTACACTTCATAAATTATCATTAATGTTTTCTATGTATGTACTTATTTAAATGTACTGATGTATGTATGTATGTACATAGGCATACATACATAAGTATGTATCCTTGACAAATCTCAAGCCTATATTGATTTCATCAGATAAGTTATCTTTGTTTAACAATATTATACAATGGATATTGTCTAACTTGTCTTGTCTAACTCTTTCCGGTTTCAAAAGGGCATCACAAAAAGTTTAAAATATAAAAGCCCATGCAGTCATGCCGAAGTTTGTATACCCTAGCGAATTCTTCTTTTGTCAACTCAGTATAACAGAATTTTTTATGAGCCCAGCACAGAGAGGCTTCCTTCTACACATTGCATACCACAATTAATATACTCTTTCCGCAAGGGTATAAAAAAGAACCAAGATTTTTTTCGGAATGGGAAATTGAAGAAAAAGAAAACAAATAAAAATCAGAGCAGAGCAGAAGCCGTGGCAGTGGCAGTGGCAGCAATTGCGGCAGAGAGAATCTTGTTATGCTTAACATCAAGAACGGCCTGAAGGTGGTTGAGTTGGGGAAGCGGTGACAGAGACAGGGTAAGAGGCAATCATTTGGTTGGCTACATCTTCAACACGAATGTATGTACATATGTATGTACATACATATGTACATATGTACTCGTATCTCACAGTTTCCATCAACATCTCGGCGTCACCCAATGCTGATGGACAGTTTATTTAATTTCCAAGTAGCAACAAAGAATTTCTTAGATGTCTATAAAGAAGAAAAAAGTGGATAAATAAAATGCCAGAAGCATGCTTGAATAACAACAACAACAACAAAAACAACAGTATAAATTGAAATGCTTGAGCGACAGTTTGACAGGCACTGTGTGTGTAATGTTAACGGCGCGAGCCACAAAATCCACTTGCAAGTATTCACATACACATACATACATATGTACATGCACATTTGTAAATGTATGTACATATGTATGTATGTAGGGGTGTAGGTGGGCAATTGCTGCAAATTTAAAAAAGCTCACATTTCTGTTAAAGAATATAATCTTAGTCTCGTTTCTATAAATACATTTATGAAAAATAATACCAACGATTTTAGTACACTTTCAATATTTATAATACAAAGTAATAAATTAAAAATTATATTTACATAGTTTCAACGGTTAAAAGACTATATTAAAAATAATCCTATGTATGTATGTATATAGAATTAGTCTTATCTAACCATTCATCTTTTAAAGAAAAAAGCGAAAGGGGTTTAATTTGAGTAGGCTGGTGGTTTATGGATAGTTCTATAAATCAGTTTTTAAATCCAGGGATCACTTGGAATTGTTTACGGCTTCCATTTGAGGTGATTTGTGTGATATAAATGTTTAAGACTTGTGTGTGTTTACTTACATTAGGTTAGATTACGCGGTTATAGAATCTCTAATAAATAAATCGACATATGTACATATGTATGTACATAAAGACCATATTAGTCCTTAATGGTGCCGGAAATCGGAGAACATTAAAGATGAGCCGCTTGTTGATACCAGGCATCTGTTAGTGCAGGCTTGGGAACATCTCGGGGGATCTTTTGAGTGCAGATTTCCCTTCTTCTTTTTTCTAAGTTAACAGACCTGTTCTTTTGCACGTACTTACTAATGTATGTATGTATACATATATATATAAAGTATCTTAAGTCATCTCCAAACATTTTTATCAACATTTGTGTGAATGACCTATATATTTTTAACACTTGATGACTTATCTATCTTTCGGGCGAATAAAGATGACGACGATACTTTGGTTTGTGTTCCTAATCATTATAGAAATTTTTCGCATTGTTTTGTTTATTTACTGATGATTCTATTTATAATCATACCACACTCAATTGCTTACTATTTGCTTACGCATTTTTGCAAGAAAAAGTGAGGGGGAAAAAAAAATACAATACCATGCTCCAGACCGAAGTTCAAATACTCTTGTATACACAACAAATACTAAGAAATTTGTAAATTTCCTTCCAATAGATCTTTGATCAGTTAAAAAGAACTTGTTTATCAAATTCAACACAATATATGTATAAACATGTATATAATTTTTTTATATATGTATATACATATGTACATACATACGTATGTAATTGTAGATATACTTTTATTTTGCAAGGGTATAAAATGATGAAATTAAAATTAAAATGAACCTAAAACATGCGTTTTGTTTGGATTTGGGTTCCGATTTATTTATGCGGCATCCATAAAGATAGCCAGGCGGCCGGGTAATGGAATGATTTATGTCTTATGTGTGGTCCCTTTGCAAGATGAATGTATTCATATATATCTACATACATATACACACATGCATACATACATATGTATGTATGTATGATGTATATCTATATCATAATATTTCGATCATTTTAATTAACTTGCTGTATTAATCCAACTCCAGTTCCAGCTGCAGCTGCGACTGCTGCAACATTAAGATCTTCAAAAGAGCCGTTCACAGAGCATTATTCTTGATGTTTTTTTTCTCTTTTATTTTTTTGTCATTTAATTTAATTAATTATTTAAATGGCAGCCGCCCTATAAGTTTATTAGCTGGAAAAATGTGCCAACACATGTTATAAAGATGAAAAAATGCATTTAAAATAAATGTAGTAGAAGAAAAAAAGTCAAGAGACAAAACGAAATGATTAAGCCGAAAATAGTAAAGATTTAAGATTACGGTAAAGATATGTAAAGGGATTAGAATTGCAAAGATCAGTTTTAAGTAACAACAATAAGAATAGGAATATTATATGTGTTTCGGGAATATAGAATAAGAATAACTGAAAGTTAAATCAAATCAAGGTGAATGATCCTCGACAGATCTACAAAATCAACCGATCAACTGTATTTAACATATTCATTTTATATATGTATGTATGTATGTATGTATGTACGTATGTATATGTGTGTGTGTGTGTCTGTGTAGAAATAAAAGGCAATGTGAAAGAGGAGAGCTAGAAGAGTAAGCTCTAGGCTCGTTGGAGCATCCGATGCCAAAGCAAAGGGTAAAAATGAAAGAAAAACGATCTCTCTCATCCACATCGACGGACTGTTTAGTGCGGTAATGTTAATTTAATTATGCACTCTGGCAGGGCATGTGAATTTTTCACTAGGAGTTTGTGACTTTTTTAATACCCTGTTAATAAATCGAAACTAGGTATATACATACATATGTACATACATAAGTGCATCTGTATAAACACCCCATCGATCCCTCCATCTCTCTTATCAGTTAAGCGAATTTTGAGCATATGTAAATATAATATTTTTATGAGATTGATCGCGTGATGGGAGGGTATAGGATGCATCCAAGTCGATGCATCGACATTAATCTTCGTTATGTTTCAACTTTAACTATAACTTTTATGGATCGTAAACCGACGCCACCCCACAGAGAGAAAATGTAAGAAAAAGGAAGTCTTTTTTTTCCAGTTTTTTTAAGACTGGACACATGTTGTTGACGAAAATGCCAATGGGATATATGTTGATAGTATTATGAGTAATGGGATCGGGGAAGAGAACTCCTTTTATTTTCTTTTTTAATTTTTTTTGACTTAAACTTTATTTTTTTTTTTCTTTTTTGCAGGGCATGCAACAATATAGCTATGCTTTAAATATACATGACCGCCATCGGAAGGATCTCAGTGCCCTGGCAAAGGAGCAGGCATTTCGCAATGCCACCACAGTGTATCCCGTGCAGACTTCCGACGATTTTTATCGTCTGCATGCCTACTATTCCAAGGTAAAATAGCCCCCTTAAATCTAAATCCATGGATCAGTAAATGAGAATGATTTTTGTTTTTGTTTTATGCAGCATCATCTGGATCTGGTGCAGGAACGTGGCTATGCACTGGAACAGAAATCATATCGCATTGCGAATGGCAGCATCTCGAACAAAATACTCGAAATCCGTTGGCCACTGGGTGTGCCACCGGTCAGTGCCCCAGAGACACGTCACGACATCCTCACATGGCAGCTGTTGAATAGCACTCATAGCTATCTGCCTCATGGCAATGCCGAGCATACGGTGGCGCCACTCAGTCGCATCGAGGCAATTGACTTTGCCAAAGTCCTAGAGATTGGCCAACAATATGCCGCCTTAAGACATCCTAAACTAAGTTTTCACAGTCTTCACAGTGCTTATCGAAAATTTGATGCCACACGTGGCATGGACTATCAATTGCACATGAATCTACAGGAGGGATCTGGCAGTAGTCGTCGTTTACACCTAAAGAGTTTTGAAGTGGTAAAGCCCCTTGGACGTGTGGAGGTGGTACCCTCACCATATGTCACCGAAAGCACACGAATAGCCATTTTGGTGCCATCATTCGAGCATCAGGTACCGGATGCATTGGAATTTGTTGATCAATACGAACGAATCTGTATGCACAATCAGGACAATACATTTCTTCTACTGGTGAGTCACTTATTAAAATTATTTAATCAAATAATTATAATAATTTTATACTTAAAGATCTTCTTATATCGCCTGGACTCACCGAGCAAAGGTGATGATGATCCCTTCAAGATATTAAAAACAATCGCCCTCGACTTGTCATCAAAATATAAGACAGACGGCTCCCGCATTGCCTGGGTGAGCATTCGATTGCCACAACAGATGAGTGAACCCATCAGCTCGGATGATTGGATCCTATATGCCTCCATGTATGGACCCAGACAGTTGGTTAGTCTAGCCGTTGCCGATTTGGCGTTGCCCAAATTGGGCCTGGAGTCCCTGGTTCTTTTGGCAACGCCATCCATGTCATTTAAAGCGGATTTCCTAAATCGGGTGCGCATGAACACCATACAGGGATTCCAGGTGTATGCGCCCATCGGTTTCCAAATGTATCCCTGCCGTTGGGCATATTTCTGCAAGGAGTGCGATACATGCGATGTCAGTCAGAGTAGTGGCTATTTCGATCGTCACAATCGCGACGTGATTGCCTTTTACAGTCGCGACTATGTCCAAGGTAAGTCTGCTTAATGAACTTGCATATATCAACAATTATCAATTCAACACGGATTTATTTATTCTTGCAGCGCGAAAACTTTTAGATCCCCAGGGTCTGCCTATTATACGCAGCGATCTGGATATTGAGGAGCTACTCCTGGCACTAAATCGTCCCGAGGGAGTGAACAGCATATTGGACATGTTTGTTGCCGCCCAACATACGGTCCATATACTGCGGGGCGTAGAGCCCAATTTACGGTTTGGTCAGAATGTACGCAATCATTTGGCACGCGGAGGTACACTGTCAACAAGTACCTCCGACGATTCAAATCCCCTGCATTGTAAACCTGGTCGGCCACAGTGCATCCATTTGGCTTCACGAAAACAAATTGGTGATGCCATCATCCGTTATGAGGACAAAAGTATTCTCCACAAATAGCAGCAAGCGACTAGCTATTCTAGCTTCCACCTACTGCTCCGGCCTCTGTAATATCATCAGTTCCTTTTTAACATATATATTTCCAAAACGTGTGTATATGTATGCCTGTTTGTGTGTGTGTGTGAGTGTATCTCTGTGTGTGCGTGTATGAGTCTGTGTACTTTTTTTTATAAATCGCATTTCGTTTCGGTATCCTAAATCCGAAATTATTTATTTATAATCTAGGCAATTTTTGTTGTTACTTTTGCTTTAAAGTGAAACTTTTAATGCTCAAAAAGAAAGAAAAAAAAAAACAAAATGGTAGACAAAAATTTATATATGTATGTATTATGTACATACATACATATATGCACTTTTATGTATGTATGTACAAATATGTATTATAGTTAACATTTAAATATTCTCTAACACTTACATAGCTGCCAAAATTTGCCGTGTATAACAGTTGTATGACAGTTGAAAAAGCCATGCAAAATAGATATAAGAAGGAGAAAACGTTTATATGAACACAAGAATTCCTATATAGATTATGATTTACACTGTACTCCTACGAAGATATAGATTTAAGATCTTGACTTGAAGTTATAGCTAAGTGTTATAGATACGAGTTTCTCTCTAGTGAATACATATGTAAATATATGCCCATATACAATCATACATACATAGTTACCAATTTATAAATTAAGATTCTGTTCTAAACAAGAAACTTTATAAAAAAAAAAAAAAAAAAAAACAGTTTCAGATCCGTTAACTATCCATTCCAGTTTAAAGGAAGGGGGTGAGGATTAGAAATTCTAATGCATTCATTGATCCACTTGATTTCGAGAGCCCAAACTTAATTTAAATCTGAAATATTAAGACTTCCGACTTTGGGTCAATGAAAAATTTAAATCCATTTGCTTATTCTAATTTCCTTTTAATATACAAAAACATAAAACCTTTTACAAGATCATGTTTTTCCTGCATGCTAGCAGAGATATATAGCTTCACTTAATGCTCATCCAGGTGGGCGAACTTTTTACGCAGCTTCTCACGTCGTTCTTTTTTGACATGGCGCCATGGTTTGGCTTCTGGGCCGGACTGGCTACTGGATACCAGATTGCCATCATTAGCTAAACGTACATGGGGGAAATTAGTGCGACCTTTGACATGGGCGTGATTGGGCTTCGCTTCGAAAAACTGGTGATCCAACTCTTTGGCAGAACTCTTGTCGATCTACAAATGCATCACCATTGGTTAAATTAAGAGAGATAGTCATGAACAAAGATATCCTGTGATACTTACACGCATGGCTCGTTGCTGCTGACTGGGCAATTGGGATTCCTCTACCGGCTTACGCTGGCGCTCGGGAAACTGGTGATAGGCAGCTTGATCGATTGTAGGCGGAGCTAGTGCAAACAATAACTTGCCATTGACATAATCTTTAAGCACATAGCGGGCGGAACGTGCCTGATCCGGCTGGCCATTGGACGTCATAAAGCCGCGATTATCTGGCAAAGGGCAAAAAAGACATTGTACTAAATGTTTCCTACAAGGATATTTTACTTACATCCATAGGCCAGCAGTAGCTCCTCGGAATGTGGCGGACGCTCCATATCCTCGCCTTCCATTGGTTTCGCTATCACAATTCCATATTTGTCTTCCAGGACATGGCGTGGTATGCGCTCGCAGAGCAAATTAACAGCGGGTACATGATCCCGCATCTGATCAATGGGCAGTATTCCATTAAGCAACATATCAGCCTTTGTTAATACAAAACTGGGCATAACCAAGCCGGGACAATCGCAAAGTAAAATATCATTGTCCAAAAACAGAGTCTGAAAACGTTTTGTCTTGCCAGGTGTGGCCGAAACCGAAACCTTTTTAACTGTCATCAGGGAATTGATGGTACTGCTCTTGCCCACATTGGGATAGCCCACCATACCAATGGTAACATGCTGCTCCGTATGTCGTGGTCCTTTGTAGATATGTCTAAGGAACTCAATTAGCTCGAGGCGGGTCAAGAGACGTGGGCTGTTCTTGTCGCCGGGCAGTCTAGGCAAATCATTTTGATCTGCATCATTTGTTTTTATCTTCTTCTCAATGGCTTCTAGTGTATGCTCCACCGCATCTAGAGATTGATGAATTTCTTCAGCTGCTTTTCTAAGCTCTTTAAGCTCTAAGGCTGACTGCGCATCGTCATGCTTGGCACCCTCGGCCTTAAGTTCCTCCTCCACCAGGGTAGCCGAATAGAAGGCTGTGCGTATTCCCTCCTTGTCAAAATACTCCGCCCAGTGCTTGCGTTGCTCTGGGGTTAACAAATCTGACTTATTCACCAAAATCATGTTCATCTTTGTGTCCTTCACCTCTTTAACATAACTCTCTAGATCCTCACTGCGAAAAAGCAGCGGATTTCGAGCATCAACAATTTGGACAACTACATCAGAACGCTCTACAACGCGCCACAGCTGGCGCCAGAATTCGAGATTCTTTTCATACGGTGTCATCAAAATCTCTTCATTCTCCTGCAGTAAAGCGAGATCGCGACGCCAATTAAGGAAAGCTTCGTTCTCCGATCGTTCCAAATCTTCAGCACTAGTTTCTTTGCTCCATTTGGGACGGCGAGGAATCTTTAATTGATTACGATGCTCCTCATGCTTGCGATGCATTTGCTGCTCCTGGGTTTTGCTAAGAAGACCCACTCTCTGTTTTGGATTCACAAATGTGATGTTCAGTTTCTCCGCTTGAAATTCAGTACCAGCAAGTTCGGCTGTTCGAAGAAATGCTTGAAACGATGATTCCTCTGTCACTGATGAGAGATTAAGGCGACCCCAATCATAGCCATCTTGGAGCTCAGTGGTATGTAGCTAAAAAAAAAAGGAAATCAAATTATTATGCAGTTTAGTGAACAAATTAATGTTTATTGTTGTATATTTACCATAGTGTCATTATCTACTTTGCGACGAGGAGTGTGTCCAAAGCGATCTTTAATCAGCTGTCGCCCTAAATTGGACGTGCCAGCCTTGTTTTTCTTGCCCATTTTAGCAAATGTTCTATGTTGTTTCTTGTCTGGGTCGATTGAATTTGCACAATTAATTTCAAATTACAACTTAAACAAAACAAAACACGTGTTCTGTCAGCTGGCGTTAGATGTCGTCTGTCGACAATTGCAAATAGAGATGGGCCAACAATATGAAAGCTCTAATTGAAATCGTTATCGATATCGAATAAAGATAAATTCAAAAGGTCGAATATGTCATCTCTAAGTGTTTTTAAACTAGATTAGGTTGTTTTGTTTATCTCCCAATTATAAAAAATGCAAACAGATTGGTGGCGGCATAGACTGCTTCTTCTCCTTTTCCTCCTGTTGCCCAGTCACTCTTTAGGTGGCAGAGCATCAAATACTACTAACAGATCTCAAGCGACTACGCCAACTACCATTAGCGGCAGCAACGTCTGCCCAGCCCAAAGTTCAAGTTCGAGTTGGGGTAGTCTTCAGCAATTTTGGCAAGCATTTCAATCACCACCGGCGGACACATGCCCATCATCTATTTTAAAGCTTCGTGGCACAGTTTACATTCTCTATGATGTTAACATCTCTGAGGGATTTAATCTGCGCCGGGATGTCTACATTCGCATGGCGGTGTTTTTGCGTCGGCTTCAGCGGCAACGTAAACGCTTTGCAAATGTCCGTTTAGTATTACCACCATGGCCACGTCTCTACCACTGGCACTCGCACAATCTTGAACAAAGCCATCTGCTGTGGCGACACTTTTTCGATTTGACCAGCCTGCGGCGTTACGCTACAGTATTAGACTACGATGAGTTCCTAGCAGAGTATCACATGTTTGGGATGCCAGCCCCACCTTATGTGCATATTTCACAGGTTTTCCGCTTAATGCACTACGAGGTTATGATGGAGCAGGGCATATTTAGGGACAAGTATGAACGCATTGCTCCTAATGTGGATGATCGTGCATGCAATGAGTACTCCTTTGTGGGTGGACCGCTGTTACAGCAGGAATTACTTCGTTATGGACGATATCATTGTGTACGCTTTCAGGGAAGTGCCGGATTACTAGAGCGTCTACTCCGCGAGGCCATAGACGAGGATACCGCAGGACCAGAGGATGTCGATGATATGAGGGTTTATGCTGTGCTTAGCGCGGAGACCGTGCTCCACGATCATTGGGGTGATGAACATTTCTGGCGGGCACGACGCTCCATGAGATTTGCCCAACCACTCAGTCAAGTAGCCAAAGACTTTCGGCAACAGATGCTAGGCACCACAGACACATCAGCTGGAGTTCAACGACCTGCTATATGGGATATGGAGCGACCGAAACGAGATGCCAAAGGTGGTGATTATTTGTGTGCCCATCTGAGACGCGGCGACTTTGTCAAATCTCGTGACACCACAACGCCCACCCTCAAGTCCGCTGCTCAGCAGATCAAGCAACTGCTGAGGGCTTTTAATTTAACAACCGTTTTTGTATCTAGCGATGCCACACCATATGAGCTGCTGGAGCTCAAGGAACTTTTCTATCGTTTTCGTTTTGTTCACTTTACCCCCGAATCAAGTGTGCAGAGATATCAGCTTAAGGATGGGGGTGTGGCCATTGTAGATCAACTAATCTGTGCATATGCGCGATACTTTGTGGGCACATACGAGAGCACCTTCACCTATCGCATCTACGAGGAGCGTGAGATCCTTGGCTTCAGCAAAGCCAGCACCTTCAATACTTTCTGCAAGGCACTTGGAGGCAATTGTGCCCGGAATGCCGTCTGGCCCATTGTCTGGGGCGATGATGAAGATGATAACGATGATTCCGATTCCGATTATCATGACAATGATGCTCTGTACTGATACACTCATTCCATGGGAAGGCATTATCCTTCTTTTTCACATTTTTTTTTTTCTTCACCTCCTGTATATACTCGAAATATATTTATAAGATTAAAGCTGAGTTCCATTTCTATTATGTGAGATTATTTTTTAAGTAAAATTTTAATGGAACAAGAAAACTAAACTGCGATGCTTCTACCAAAAAAGAAAGAAAACAAAGATAATCTTAAAAGAATAACCCTAATAAATTGCCATTTTTCGTATCTAAAACATGTGTTTTATATATTAAAAAGATTTCTATCTTTCTATAAATATTTTTACATTCATCTGCATCATCTCAAGAAAATCTATTAAGGGTTTTTTTTTCTATTCGAATAATCAAATATTTGTTATGATGAAATCCTAGGAAAGAAACCCCAAATTAAAATATTTGTTTTGTTATTAAAATTATTATTTCATTCTCTTCAAATCAAATTCAATAATTTAATAGCTATGTGAAAGGTCATGGCGGGTCATTAAATATGCCCACTGTCTGTACATAGTAATTATGTATAAGATATTATTATACTTATCTATCTGGATCTGATAGTTTTATAGCTATAGCATCATCGTAGCAATGTCATATAATATTGTTTATCTAATGTAAACTTTATTTTCCCCTAATTTGTTTCCTTATTTAATTTGGTATTCGGCAAGAGTATGACAAGTTCGTATTGAATTTGGTATGCCAATTGCCGAAATCTATTTAACGTATCATTAACTGATGGGGCAAGGTGATTTCATTCATAAATCGACTAGTTTAATACTAAAAATGCACAGGGTCGGGCAGGCAATGCGATAACGAGAGATAATGATTAGATCACATCGTTATCACATCGTTTCCGGGTTTCAGGGTGCATCATACTTTACTACATCAAAATGTGGGCCAATGAAATTCGTATGAATTTTCTTTTTGTTTTAATCATTATTATTGTAGGCTTTTTATTAATTAATTTACAAGCTAAACTGTTTTTAGCAAAAATTCTAAAAACAACGCGAAAATATATATATATATATATATATATATATATATATATATATATTATATATATATGTATAACATTAAATTACACAATTTCTTAAATATTTGATAGACCAAATTTTAAACTATTTTTTTTTTATATACGATACTTTTAGAAATAAAATTAAACAAAAAAAAAAAAAAACAGAGAAATAGAAGAAATTTACAAAAGAAAGCCAAGGAGAAGATATATATATATATATATATATATATATCAACCTTTATAAACCTAGATAAACCAAAAGTGATTAAAGAGCACAACTCGTACAAATAAAAATTGTAGTTTCTTATCAACTTTTTACAATTTGCTTAACAATTAACATTAAATTTAAGTGTACATACTAGACAAACGAACAAACGAGCGCGACGGGCATGTAAATATACATATATACACACACACACACACGCACACGCACAAATGAAAAAAAAATAAACAAAATTGAGCTATACAAATTGTATATATATATATATACATATATAAATATACATATGCTTGCATATATAGAATTGATTCGTAATAGCTACAAATCAATAAAAGAAAAATTTTCCCTATAAAACAAAAGGTTCTAATTGACAAGGCAAACATAAAACGCGGCCCGCCCCTTTTCCACAATAATATTACATATACAATATACATACATATGTATATATCATCCACATTGTATATATACATAATTTTTTTATATAATGCTCGCCAAATAATATATGTATATACCAAGATAAGATAGCATGTCCCTCAAAAACAAAACAAAAAAAAAAAAAATTAAATAAAATGAAATCCCCGTAAATATTAGAATTTATAAAGGTTCCATGCAAACGAAAATGTGATAACAATAGCTGATCTCTCTTCTCCTACATAAAGATAATGATGTTTAGTCCAAAACTTGTGATTTTCTATTAGTTTTTGAGTATTTTTGGTTATTTATATTTAGACACCAGTTGAAGGCAAATAGAAATTAATTAAACAATAATATTTCGTTTAATCCTAAACTGAACAGAATGCCAAAAGTAATCCCATTTACATATAGATGTAGATATATATATATAAATATATATATATATATACATATATAATAGATATTCCCCAAAGCTAGGATTTAACCATATTCTCAATATTTAATCAGATATAGTAATCATTTAATTGATGATAAGCCGAATGTGATATATTATTTTGATAATTCGACAAGTGTTTATTCAAGGCTTCAATTCAATCAATTTGCAGATTACACTTTTTTTTTATCAGTAATTCTCCCTCCCCCCTCTCACTTTTAGCCAACAATCACCCTAGGCCAAAATCAATTATTATTATTATTTTTCCTTCCTTCCCTACAACTAAAAATCTCGTAAAAAAAAATGAAAACGAAAACAAAAACAAAAAACATCTACATCTTTAAATATATATATATATATATATATATATAGATAAATCGGATTAACGTTAATGAGTAAATCATATTTTGTACTATGTGGTAACACTGGGATCAGGTGCCTAACATAATGGATCTGTTTTTAGCTCAACTAATAGAAACTCGTTCATTCTATTTTATAGAAATCTGGAAAATTCTACTATATAGATGTGATCGTTCACATTCGGGATTATTCTAAGCAAATCAAGTGTGGACCAAACACCAATTTAATCTCCATGCTAAGATTTATGGATCTTAAATAAATAAATAACGAAAGCGATATATCGAAAGCTAACACTAAAGCACTCGTCGCTGTTGCTTTATTTGCTGGCCACCGGTGCCAGTGGTGTTCCTTGTGATGCTGCAATTGTTGGTGGTAGTGCTGCTGCTGGTTGTGGTTGCGGCTGCGCCGGCGGCGGTGGTTATCACTGAGACGGCCTGCGGCTTAACTGGATGCGATTGTGCAGATGAAACAGCACTGGCTGTCGCATCATATTCACTCTGTATGTTGACCAGTATTTGTTTTTGTTTCTGATGCTCCAGCATGATGGCATCCATTTGCTTCTCCAATTTGGGTAGCAGTGTGCTGCGCTGCTCTTGCTGCTGATGATAAAGGGACTGAACCTCCTCATTCTGTGTGGATAGCTTATTGTCTAGGCAGCGCAGGGTGCTAGTTAAGGCAGCTTGAAGTTGATTTGGAGGCGATTTCTTTAATACACTGGGACGCACTGGAATCGTAGGTTTTGCAGAAGAAGATGGGGGCGGCGGTGTATCTGAACTGGGATTGGAACTGGGACTAGCAGCTGGGGAGAGATTTATTGACGATTGCGATGACTCCTGTTGATTATATTGCAGATTTCTGGCTGCTGTGATATTGACCACATTCACGGATTTGGTTATTGAGTGTTTAACCGACGATGGTGCTGGTGGTACCAATGCCAATTGCGGTGGCGATGGCGATGATAATTCTTCCAGCGTTAACGTTGTTCCTGTTGAGGCAGGCGAACTATAACCATCGTCCATAATATCCATTGATTCTACAGATGATTGCTGATGCTGTTGCCCAGCGGCGCTTTTCTGCAGATTCTCAATTAAATACAGAACAATCCTTTCCAGCTGTTGTGGTGCTTTAGATGCGGGTAAATCCGGACTTGTATGTGTCGGTATATCGGCCTTAATGATTGTCGAAAATTTATTCTTCATCTCTTGCACTTTTCGCTTACCCGACTGTTCATCCAGCAGCGTATTGACACAAACAAATGAATGCACCTTATTTGTGCTCTTGTCAATCTCCAGGAAGCCCTTCGTTTGCAGGTAAATAAAACGTCCATTACGGGACAGTAACCGATAACAGCTCTCACCATAATCGCTATTACAGTCATACATCTGTCTCAGGGCCACAATTACCCAGCGGACGTCATCCAAATGCATAAAACAGAACGGGCTCAGATTACGTACCTAGAATGGTTAGTAAATAAATAAATTACATGGATGATGATGACATAATGGACAACAAGTGGATGATGAGAGTAAAAGCCTCTCAAAGATTTTTGCCTTCAAATGGTTAAGGGATTACATAAGAACAACGCAAAATAAAAATATAAAAAAAAAGAAAAAAAAATACTCGAATTGCTCTAATCTTGGGTGAGGGTATTATCATTATATCACCAGGTACAATTGAATGCATATACTATATATAAATACATATATATATATATATATATATATATATATATATTCTTTATCAAATTTAATTGCATGTACCTATATATATATATATATATATATATATATATAAATATACTTACAACAAATTGGAAATAATGCAATATTTTCCAACGATCTTCGGACTATTATATAAAATACAATCGAGTTACATTCATCAAATTGTTCCTATAGATATATAGGATATACATAGAAGGATAGCAGACGGAAGGACATTTGAAAAATTCAATTTAAAATTCATATTCATATTGTTAAAGTGAATATACCCTTTGTGTAAGGGTAAGGCAATTCTTATGTAATAACCATTCAGTTAATTTGTTTCTGGGATTGGTATTCACCTCATCCTTCATGTAGCCGGCAACAATGCCAATACGCTGATCACAGTCAATGATGCTGCCATCGATGAGATGCCTTGTCTGGTACTCCAATTGATACGGTTCGGGTTGCCGATAAAGTAGACTGGGTGGTGTATATAGAGCAGCGGCAGATGTTTCGTCTACAACTTCAGGATCGTCTCTTATTATTCTGGCCATGGCCACAAGTACAATATCATTGCCACTAATCCCATGAAGAGCTGCCTGAGCAATGGCATCGTGTTGCGGCAGGCAGGGTGGTATCGATGCTGCAGTGGGCGTGGCACTGGCATTAGCCGCTGCCGCGGCAGCTGCTGCTGCAGCAGCAAGCATATTATTGTTACGTGATCGTCGTATGAGCTGGGAAACAATTGGATAGGCTGCCGCTCCGCCAGTTAGCGATGAGTCACTGCGTCGAAAACAGCCATCGATCTTGACCAGTTCGTAGTGTCGCGTGGATTCGGCACGGGTGGAGGCGCGTGACAGCCGTACAGAGAAACAGCGTCGATCGGAACGGAGGCGTTCATCGATGGCTGCCAAATGGGCAATTGTACGTGGACTTGGCGGATGGACACCAGATGATTCCATTTGATTTACATGCTGTTGATCCTGCTCCGCCTCCTCCATCTCCTCATCAACATTATCGTCATCATCGCTGCCTGACGTCGACGTCGACGCCATTGTATGTTGGTGCTGCTGCTGTTGTTGTTGTTGTTGGTGTTGTTGCTGATAGAACAAGGTCTCGATATCACGTGGTATAAGCTGCTGCCTAAGCAGCGCTTGATCTTCGGGATGTGTGATTTGTAATAGATTTTGTCCATACAAATCCGATTGGCAGTGGCCTAGCAATTGCTCCACACTGGATGAGACGAGCACTATTTGGCCATTGCAGGTTAATGTGATAAAGAAACTATCGAGCAGCTGCATCAGCGTATCGGTTAACAGGGGATTCGTTTCAGTGGGCGAGGCGGCACCCTTTAGGCATAGTTTCCGCCGACGACGCAAAGCAGACTTGCCAAAAACATATTGCAGACGTAATCCATGCGTGGCAAAGCGCAGCACCGCTGTTTTGTCCAGGCGACGCGTCGATTCGGCTGCATGTGGCACCATTGTGGCCAATTCCTGGATGCTGGCGTTCAGTTTATCCCTGCGCTGCTTTTCGGCTAAATTGCGTGCTTCCCGGCCATTGGCAGCCTCGGCAGCGGCAGCTGCGGCGGCGGCGGCAGCAGCTGTTGAAGTTCCCGTTGTTGTTGTCATAACTGCGACGTCAGCTCCAACTGAGGCCGTAGCAGAGGCGGAGGCAGTGGCCGTCGCTGTCGTTGTCTCTGCTGCTGCCATTTTATGTAAAACGGTTCTTTTGCGCCTTGTTTTGATTCTGCTATTTTGCTATTTCCTTTTGAATTTTTCTTTTCTCCATAACAGAGACTTTTCTTTTCTCCCTCCCTCTTCCCTGTCTTCCGCGCTCTTTCTCTCTCTCACTCTCTTGCTCTGTATGTCTGTCTTTCGCTAGTTAATATTTTATAATTTTTTTTTTTTAGTTTTTCAAGGTCTTCTGTTTATGGTGTTGTTGTTGTTGTTGTTTAACTTTAACTAACCACCTTTTTGCCTCTCCGTCGTTGTTGTCGCCCTTCTCCTCTCTTCAGGCAACGTTGCCGTTGTTGTTTATTCGTCTCCGTTAATAGCTTATGTTTTCTCTTTAAACTTCCAATAATTATTTTATTTTTCCGCTTGGTTTTATGTTTTTGTTGTTATTTTGTTGTTGCTGTTGGTGTTTTTGTTGCTGGTTTCGTTAGCTGTGGCTTAGATCTCACATCATCAGCACACACACACATACACGCATTCCCACGCACACAGATATACGCATTTGTACGCAAACACACACACATCGACACACACTTGTAGGACTATTTACACTTTATATACATTTGATTATATACATGTATATATGTGTGGTAAATATTTACTTAACATACTCGAGCCCAAAACAGCCTCATCGGTAATAATTTTCACATAAAACGAAAAAGAAAAATATTGCGAGTGCGACCTAGTAAGCGTTAAGATACTTTATTATTTTATTTTGCCGTAATTAACAAAATAAAGTTGACTTTTTAATCAAAAAAATATCGATAACAAGCTACATTTAGCCTTTTAGCGCTAGAAATTGTGTTGTAAAAGTAAAATTCAGTGTTGGCTGTTACAAAAACATTGTAATGCCAGACTGCTTAACCTGATTACAGCTGACCGCAGTGGGTCAAAAACATTGCCAGGCTGTTAACGTTACATTTTGAAAATAAGTATGTATAATTATAGTAAAATATTGGTAAGTCAAATCATGAAACAAGAACTTTGTTTGATTTAATTTAATTCAATGTTCAGTATAACATGTACCGGAACATTCAACAATTAAAAATTATACCAATTGTAATTAAAAACAAATGTCCTATGCTATAACAATGTAAATCAAATGAAATATTTGATAGAACAAGTTTTGGTAGAGATCGATGAAATATCACTAAAATATCGTACTGTATTGTTAAAGCTGTCATCGCTAAGCACATTTAATTTTTGGCGCATCTCTAAACAAACAGCTGACTTCCATGTTTTATTATTTTTGTTTGTATGACCAGTATGGAGCATGTGGAACAACGTGAGGAAGTGGAATATCAGCCCACAGAGCCTGTCCTTAGTAATTGTCCTGGCACCACACCCGCCACCCCATTGAGTAAAAACCAATTGAAGAAACAAAAGAAGTTGGCTGAATATGCTCAGTTGCGCAAACTCCGTCGAAAAAAGGAACGGGAGCAAAAGAAACAGAAGCGACTGGAGGCTAAAGCATTGGGATTGCCACGAACTGGGCCCTCTCGGAAAGAACTAAAACGCCGAAATAAGCAAGAACAAGATGAAACACAGTTGCAGACTCCACGATTTAACGTGGCAATCGATTTGGATTATGATGAACAGATGCAGGAACGCGATATAGCCAAATGCGTAAAGCAATGTCTAAGAATTTATACTATAAATCGACGCAGTGTTCAACCAGGACTCTTACATTTCACGGGCATCAAGCTGAATGGTCAGATTCACAAGTGCTTCCAACGAAATGATGGTTGGGAAAATTGGCAAGTGGTATATCATTTCGATAGCACGCACTTGAATGCATTTGAGAAAGACAAAATGGTTTATTTAACCTGTGAGTCGGATACAGTGTTGGATCAATTGAATCCCGAATATACATACGTGATTGGGGGCCTCGTCGATCATAATCATTTTAAGGGCTTGTGTCATAAACGAGCCATGGAGGCGGGCCTGAAAACTGCACGTCTCCCGCTCAGCGAGCATGTAGATATGAAGACACGGTCCGTCCTAAGTACCTTTCATGGTGGGTGTGAAATACATACAAGAAAAATCAATTAATTAAATTAATTTTACAATTTAATTTCTAGTTTTTGAATTGCTCTCCCGCGTATCGTCTGGTGAGGGTTGGACCGATGCCATATTGGCCACTATTCCCTTGCGTAAAGGTGCCAAGGCTAAAATAGTTAATAATAATTCAAATGGAGAAGTGCAGCCTGCTACGAACGCCGACGATGAAGAGGCACTGATCGATAAGGAATATGACGATGTAGAGACACTGAGCGAGAAGGAAGATGAAGACGCACTTATAAAGAAGGAAGAGGAAGAAAGTCCACTAACTTTGTAGTCACACGTTTTTGTTTTTCATTCTTTTTTATTTCGTTTTCATTTTCTTGTCGCTTTCTTTCATAAATCACAATTAGTTTTCTTTTGCAAATTAAATGATAACTTAAAATATAGTTATATAAAGCAAATCAAAAAAAAAAAGTCAGTATTTATCATATAGAGGGGATTTTGGATCTTTCCCCGATTATTGGCTTCTTTCCTTTTAACGTGCTTAAAAATGTAACTTCTCTCCATCTCTCTCGCTCTCTGCCATTACTCATTTGTTGTTTCTTTTGTGCACGTTTTTATGGCAATTTTGGTGTAGTTATGATTGATTTGGGTTTAGATTAAGTAGCTCTCTATACTATATATGTATATCTATATATATGTATATATATGTAGTTGAGTGTGTGTCTGTTTGCAAAAAAAAAAGTTGTAGCGTCTATCATGTATATATTTCTTTTTTTTTTTTTGTCGTTTTTAGTAACTAAACAGCTGGTCAAGAAAACAAAATTGAGAAATTATGAATACAATTGGATATACAAAATATAATATAATATAATAATAGTTGCTAAACATAAAATAATATACAATTAAGAGAAAAAGTTAGAAAAAAATGATAAGAATATACCGTTAACTGTCGACAGCAAGCCGAAATATTTATACCCTTGCAGTCCAGTCATAGGTAAGCGACCAATATTTAAACGCGATTTTTTCTATAACCTAACTCTCCCTATTTATATATATATATATATATATATATATATAATATAATTAATAAGTCTATCTCAAAAAAAAAAATACCCATTGATATCGTATTCCGTTGATTCAATTCTAATAACTTAATATTTACGTTCATTTTGATCCGATTATAAAAAGAGATAAAAAATTTAAGCAAATTTTTCAATATCTACATGGAAAAGAGCACATACATATGTATATGTATATGACATATTCTTCAGACGGACATAAGCAGATGTGAATATATATATATATACATATACTAATTATATGATTATATTGCCGATCTAAATTTTTGATTTACTGCTGCAAGGATATATTGAATATCTAAATGATAACTAAATAAAAATTTTGGGTAGTGTATCTTAAAATTTATAGTGTGACAAAGGGAGCAACAATTTAGAGTCCAGCTATATAAATTGTTGATCAGCTGATTAAACTGCTGTTGCACACACACATACACTACATACATACATACATACATATGTATATGCATATATATATGCGTATATGCTTGTCGGATTATGCAAATTTTTTCTCTATATGAATATTTATGTACATATATATATATATATATATATATATATATATATGTATATGTCTGGTTGGAAATCACCCTTTGGATTCTGCCTTGGCCTTCTACTTGAAATCATCTGTTTCAAGTATCTCAAAGTCACTTTCATCGGATGAATCCAATGCGGTTACCAGACGTCGTTGCACTACATCTCCTCCGCCACCACTAATTTGGCTTGTGGCGGTGTTGGTAGCGGCGTTGGTCCCATTAGCGGCAACAGTTGCCGCACCCCATTGCACCAAATTGTTAACCAGATTGGGCAACAATGCCTGAGCCTGGGCAACTAGCTCATTGGGATTGGCAGAGGAAGTGGATACGGAGGTGGATGCGGTAAGTTGTGGCAATTTTAATCCACCCGCATCAACAGTTGTGTGATCGGGAAATTGTAGACCCTTGGACAGACATTCCTCCGATGAGGATGATGACGAGGTGGTCGATAGCGATGAATCGCGTTTGAAGTGACCCTTACGGAATTCCATAGTTGTTTTATCATTCAACTCCGTTAAATTTATCGTTGCTTTCGCCTTATGTTTGGACAATGGCGATAGCTCATCATCGTCCTCATCTGTGGAGTGCTCATCAATTTCTGGTATAACATCTGGTATTAGAAGTTCGGAGGGTATATCATCGCTACGCTCATCATCATCATCATCATCACCACCTTCAACGGGTGAACTAATTGTTGCCACATCGCTGGCACGCTCCAAAACAAATAAATTTGATTCATTTACATCGGGCAGGAATTCATCTTCAACTTCAGTTTCCAAATTGTTATATGTTAACTTCTCGGACCAATGAAAGTCTTTAAGAAAATAATCACATATGTATATAGAACCGATTCCTATTCTCTTTTTCTTTTCTTTAAACTACTAAAGTAGTACTTACCCTTTTGCTCAATTTGTAACAATTTGAAATTGAATTTAGTTGATATCAAGGCAGATAATACCAATAGAGTTAGCACCAGGGTTGAGCCCGATATTAAGTGTCCTAATATGGCCAAACTGGCTAGACAACCGCTACTAACCAAACAGAACATCCTCGGTGAGTTCTGGCGCCAATCCTCAGCACGTTGTAGCAAAAATTCAAACTTCTTTCTCAACTCGGGAGATGGAACAATGCGAAAACTGCAACGGGTCCAATATAGCCAATAGCCGAATAGGCCCAAAAATAAAACACCAAGCGGTCGTACCCTGTAAATAATTATAGTTGATATTGAATGTAAGGATCGTTAATTGATCTGAACTTGGACACAACTCAATGGTAACTGCACAAATTTTGAGAATCCCAAAATATCAATATCAACGATTAGGGGGGGCAATATAATTAATAACTTGTGTTCTAAAAAAACAAGTTCTAGCAGGAAGCAACAGCCAACATTCTCATCATTATGATCATCATCACTATCGCCAACACCATCACCGGGTTCACCGAAAAATCTGGTCAAACCTGGTCTCCATCGAGATCAATATATGTATATACATATATACGAATATCTAAATACATATGTTCGTTTTGTCTATTGTTGATTATCACCACATTCCGGCCAGCTGACGGAACCTCCCTCCCCTTCTATCATGATGTCAACGATGCATAGCGACTTTAAAATGAATGTCTAAAAGGTTAATGATCATATGACTATATCCATTCTAATTATATATTAAATAACGATACATATTATTAATCTATTTTGGTAAATTTGGTCAAATTACATGATAATCTCTTACAAATAATTAAAATAAATCAAACGTAATGAAAACTATATAAAAAGCTATGAACTATAGATAAAGCCATGGTGATTGATGGCCAAACCTTATCATATAGCCAGCTAGTCAGCCAACCGATCGACCACATTCCACACACTATTCACCACACAGAGGAAAATTGAAAAACAACTTTTGCTAAAATCTACACTTGAAAAGTGTACTTTAACTGAAGGATACATAATATCTATTAGATACAATATATACATATATGTATATGTTTATATATAAATACATACATATATAATAAATCTTGTATATACATACATATACCAAATATATCTTTTTATGTGCAAAGGGAATGAAATGAAATGATAATAATAATCTTAATAATCTTTTAGTAATATAGTCACACTATTGGATATACATATATATAATTGCAATTGAAAATGGAAGCAATTTCACTAGATCATTTTGATCATATAGGGTATAAGTGTTTCGTTATAGTTATTTATGATTTCTTCATCTTGTTTTTAGTTGTTTATTGCTTGGCCTGTTTAATGCTGATGACTTGTTTTTAATACCCTATAACATTTTGATTTGAAAGGGGGTATATCAACAATATATAAACTAGGAAAATAAAAATTGTGATAATTAATTTATCAGGTCATTGGATTGGAATTATGAATGTTTCTTTAAAATGTGTTTTGTTTTCTTATTTATTATCAACTTGATTTGGTCTAAGACAATGTTATCTAAAATATTTAAGCATAGTCATTTTCTAATCAATATTTTCAAGTTGTTAGATTAGTCATCAAATTTTTATACATACATACATACATGCATATGTATGTATATATGTTTATACATACATATATAGTAATTTAGGTCAAAATAAAGAATTTGCGCAGTCGTTAAGAAAAGAATAATACATATGTATGTATGTATGTACATACATTTAGTGCCAATTCAAACTAATTTATATTGCTTTTAATATAGGGTATTGCATAGTCGGCAAAGTGTCTAAAATTCTTTGTTTTTTTTTTTTTGTTTTGTTTTTCAACTGTCTAATTAATTATCTCACTGGCTCTATGTTTGTTTGCCTTTTGCGACTAATTCGCACTTTGCTTTTGGCAAGCGAATCAAGTAGTTAAAAGAAACGAGAGAACAGATGATAAAAAAGGAAAAGGAATATACATACATACATAAAAAAACAAAGATTCGCAAATAAACTAGATACGGAAGTCGATATTACAAAGTATCATACACATACATACATACATATGTATGTATGTGTATATGTGAGAGAGGGTGGTATATACATATGTATAAAGCCATTTACATACAAATATGTACATAGATATGTATGTAAAGAGATTTGTATATAATGTATTGTAGCAGTTAAAAACTGCAGATGCGTGCAAATCATTCTTATTATTTTCAATTATATTATGTATTTTATTTTATTTTTGTTGTTGTTGTGGCTGAATTTTCATTTTGGTTAATTGCGACGCGCCCAGGCCCAGTGAATGCGCTCTACAAATGGCCAAAACCAATGACTCTGATGAAATTGTATGGGAGAGGAAAGGGTGGGTGTTGGGGGATTCTGAGAAGCGATACACACATGGAATGACATTTTTACACTTTTATATATACATATGTATGTATATATATGTATGTACATGTTTGTATGTAAAAAGTAGAGCGAGCCAAAATTAAGGTGTAAGCACGTACACAAAATACAGTAACATTTGCCTATAGTGATCTTAAATTTCAATGAACTTAAAAAGCATCACTAATACTAATCACTTTTCAGTAAACTGAATACGAATCTTTTGCACTGAATAACAAAGGCAAAGTTGAGAAATTGATGGCTTAAAATTAAAATGATGCATTTTAAAATCGAATAGTTCGATTTAAATTTAAATTTTGATCAAATTTGTTCGTCATATCGGGTGATTTACGTAGCCTACACAGAGGTATAAATACACTGTAAAAAAAGAATTTTATATGTACCCACACACACACACACACATAGAGTTACATATACACATGTATAGATAGACATAAATTTTTATATATGTGTGTATGTAGGTAGACGCACATATGTACATACATATGTACATATGTATATTCTTAAAATAAAGCATTGCAACTTTTCGTTATCCACTCTACGCTGAACGACTCGACTTTTCCTTCCTTTTTTCTTTTATACCCTGCTGCCTGTTCCCATATACCACAAAATAAATATAAAAAATAAGGGTTTATTGAACCCATCAAAAATTAACATTAACACAGAAAGCAAAGTCCAGTAAATTTGTTTTTAATTTTAAAAAATGGTTCAATTCGGTGCCTTTTATATATGTATATATGTATGTACATATGTATTACATTCCTATATTTAATGTAGAGTATATTGGAATCGGTTATTTAGCATTACGTTTGGCTCCTTTCTTTTATTTCCGCTGTTGCTTCCTTTTTGCAAAAATGGAATTGACCCAATTTCAACGATACAGTTATATTTTATGAAATTCCTTTTACATTTATATCTACATATATGTACATGTACATATATTATTTATGATGAGGTACTTACCAGGCCATTAACAGCACGGCGGTTAAAGCGGCCAAACTACAGTGGAGCGTTGACCGCGAGGGTCGCGAGATTGCAAACATTATGTGTCGCTGTTTATTTGTCTCTGTTGTTGTTGGTCAAATTACAGTTTGGATTACGAATAAATATCGCTTGCTAAGAGATAACAGAAAAGGGAGCGAAAGATAAAAACAAATTGTTGAAACAGGTTGCTTTTATATTGTTGATGCTTATGGCTTGCTATCGATCAGCTGTTGCGCATGGGCAAAAGCTTTCTGGTCGATTTCTGACAGTACAGTGATATGAAAATGATTGGATTTCCCGATTTATGGAAACGAATCAGTGTGTTTCTCTGGTGAAGATGCTGCTGCTGCTGCGTAGAAATGAATTATGGCATTTTACCAAAATAAATTGAAAATGCCAAAGAAAAACAATTTGTTGTTTTGTTCACACAGAAATCCATATTTTTGAGGGCCTGTCACACACACATACTCATTTATATACTACATGATATATATATATATATATATACATACATATGCATATATATATATATTTATATGGCCAGACACATGCACAGTGGGGCCAGCGCACATCGTCATCACCAAAAACAAGCAACATTTAATTAAAAACAAAGAACATGAAAATTGCGTTTAAAATTTTATTGCGACTTCTTTGTTTTGTTGTTGAAGGACTCTGCACCTTTTTAACGTGACGCACAGTGGGCCAGACTCATCATAAGAAAACGTATCATTTTCAAAACAAAATCAATCTAATAACAGATAACAATTTAATAACGCAACTGTTCTATATGATAGATTGTATAAAGAAGGATAAGATAACTTTGGGTAGATAAAAGCAAATATTTTTCGAACTTAAAATGCTCCTCTCTAGTAAATAAATAAATAATAAAATATGACAAATTGATTGTTTTTTTTTTTATTTTTATGGCCCAGTGTACACCGGCATCATAGTGAGAATGAGAGAAAGAGAGCATGTGACAGCGCGGGCGCGAGAGTGAATGAATTGAGAGACAGTAGGGAAAAAAGCTCACGCAGGGCTTACAAAGAAGTTGCGATAATAACAAATACAAAAACTAACAAAAAAAAAAGGCAAAGTTGTTTGGCCTTCGATGTCTTTTCAATTGCGTCGCAGAATATACACACACAAAAACCCACATGTGTAGCTACATGCATGTGCTATGTGTGTGTGCGAAAAGTTGGCATTTAGTTTTCGTTAAAATTTGTTAAGTAAAGTTATTAAAAGCATTACAAAACGATCGGTATTTTGGTGAGAGGCTAGGTGGGGGCCTGTTCTCTGAAGTGGCCTTTGTCTTTGTCTTTTTTCTTGCCGTCCCTCTACCGCAGTTGCACTCCACTTCAACTGCTTTCATTAAAATTTTTAGCAATAACAAGAATCAGGAGACCTACACCAACCGCCTTCACACCATCCCCCGCTTTATGACAAGCCATATATATGTACATATGTTAAAAACGCAGTTTTGCAGCACCCCCTTTAACAACACCATAAGCCAGACAGACAGCAGCAGCAAATACCACTTATCAAATTACTTTTTCTGTCTCCAGTTTATTATTGTTTTTTTATATTTGTTTTGACTTTTTGTGCACTTTTCTTCCACTCCGGTTGCGGTTAATTATTTATTTATTTCAAACAACCGTCGATCGCGCAAATAACAACAACAATAACATTCGTTCACGCTAAGGGTGGAAGACTCGTCGATGTTCTAACATTTTTGTTTTCACATCTCCATAAAAATGTTATTGAATTCGCTCCTCATTTACCAAGCATTTATAACCTGAATGTTATATTTTTCCCAACAGCTGGTTTGCTTTTCTTGATGGACTTCTCACGATTTGACAAAAAACACAATAATCGATTTATTAGAAACAGAAACAACATTAATGAGTTGTTTTAGGTAAATCCCGAGGTATAAAACACCACCGTTTCCAAAATAGGTCGACTTTGATAACGATATGCTTGAGATTTCTTTTTGAACTTAACAGTACATTGATGTTAAATGAAACGAGAGCCATCGATAGTGTCATCGATAAATTAAAGACAAAACACGTGCATTTATTGTTGTTTTGTTTAGATTCTAACTTCTTAGTTCTCGACTATATTTATATTTTTTATAATGGGTAAAGTATCAGCGACAACAGTGAAAACTGCCTCAAAACCCAAAGCCAAGAAGACAGTAAAACCAGAAGCCAGCATACCACGAGGCCAGCCTAAATCCAATCGACCCTGGAAGACCCCAAAACAAAAGTGAGAATTGACATTCAAAATTGATAAACTCTAATCCTTATACCATTGTTACTCGTTTGCTTTTTCCAGATTCAGTAAAATCAAAAAGACGATCAATCGCCTGACTTTTGAAAAGAAGGTTGCCTTGCGGGACGAACTACGTTACATTAGGGAGAAATCCAAAGAGATCAAGGAACAGCGTAAAGAGGCAGCCGTGCAGCGACATCAGCGACGCGTAGAGAATGCCGAACGTCGTTTAGCAAATGAACGTCGTGCTGAGGTGGTTCAGGTGATCAAGAATCCTGCCAAGCTGAAACGCATGAAGAAGAAACAAATGCGTATGATTGAGAAACGGGATATTAGTCAAGTAAAAGTGGTGTAAGGGAAAGGGTTTTTTGTATGTATAAATAATAATTAAAAAAAAATAAACTTAGATATTCACATATAGACCAGGTTGTCACATATTTTAAATTGTAGGATCTATCAAAATTACAATAATTTAAACGAGATGGAATGTGAAGGATTCTTCTCATGTTTTTTGTAACTACTTGGTTTTTGAAAATTCATCAATTCTGCTAAAGGGGAATGTGCATAACCTCTTATTTTTTTTTTTTTTTAATAAAACTAGACTTAATAAATTAAAAGACAAAAAATATATTATTTATTTTTTGCACTAACTTAAAGACTAATTTAACAAATTTACATAATAAGACAAGTCATCAAAAGAAAGTTGATCCATTTGTAAACGAAATGCCGTTCAGATTTCCTTGTGTTTTCCATATCAACTTTCGTTTGAGCTGTCTCGGGTAATGGCAAATCCAATTTGGATTTGATTTTGGCTCGCAGCTGTAGTCCAATGTATTAGATTAACTGGAGCAGCATGATGTGAAGGTGTTTACAATAAAGTTGAAGGTTTCCATGAAGGCATTAAATCAAATAAGCTAATTAAAAATAAATTGTGGAAGAAGTATTAGCAGTCGTCCTAAGTTAAAAGCTAGTTTTGTATCCTTGTGCAGTGGTGGCTTAAAAACACTCATACATCTACAGTAAATTTATTTGGGCACCCATCCTTTAAATCTTTTCGCATTATTCTCCTGGGATTTGTCCAGGGTGTTAGTCACAAAAATATAACCATAAATGCAATAAAATTAACCGCACAACTGTATAGCTTACGACACCTGCTGATTTAGTAAAAATATCATCGTAAATTGTAGGAAAGCCCTTAGTTTGACTATTTAAAGCGTAACCATGCTGTTAGAATTCGATTGCTTTAATGGAGTTCCTCCAAAACGTTCATGATCATGGCATTCTTCACGGCATATCACTATAGCGCGATGTGGTCGTGCAGACGGTGGTGAGGTAGTCATCATAGCATATATGAAATAAGTTGCAATCTTTTAAGCACTTTCGTTGGGTCATTAACCAAGAGCAGGGACGAGTTATACCCGCTCCTGGCAAACCCATAACAACAATTAAAAGGATTCCATTCATTCTTTTTTTTTTTTTTTTTTTTTGTTGTCTGTTTGGAAGTAGTAAATGAGCTTTGTGATTGTGTATTGTTAACTATCTAGCAGGGATATTATTAGCAATCGATGCTACATAGATAAATTGCCACCTTCTGGACTCGGGATTGTGGTCACCGGTTTAAGGACAGCATTTTCAATTTGCTTTTGACGCTCTTCTTGTTGCTGTTTCTCCAATTTTTCGGCTTGTTCTTCCATTTCCTTTACACGTTTGGCATTAAGTGTTGTCTGCACTTCCACATAGACTTTCATCATATTTTCATTGAAACGTGCGAATTTCGTCACACACCGGTCGACGCAGGTGTTCTAGACAGTTTGCAAATGGAGGAGCATATTGATTAATATTTTGTATTGATGATCTTGTCCTCAAATCTTACCTCCTGGGTGCCCAATTCGCGTTGACTCAAGTTGTCCACACAGCGATTGAAGCACAATTCGGTGACTTTGTTGTATAATACAAGAAAATCTTTTAACTAAAGAGAAACATGAAAGAAAATGTAGTGAATTGCATTGGTTATCCCATGCGGCAGCCTTACATTACGTAAATTGGGATCCATGGAAAAGATTTAGATATACTTCATATAATTTTTTCTTATTTATAATATTGACTAACTGCTTCACATTAATTTGACAGCAACAAATACAAATTAGTGTTGCCAGATGTCGCGTTAATCGATTGTTTCTGTACAAATGTACCGGCCGATATCATGCGAAATTTGATTTTGTATGCGAATCCAATTCCATTAATATTAGTTGTAGAAAATATAATTTACGCTAGAAAGCAACAATCTAGGCTTTGTTAATATAGTTTTTATTTCCAAAAAAAAATTATAAAGCTAAAAACAATTATTTAATTGTTCATTTTACAATAAATTTTGTAAAAATCTTATGACTAAAATCATGCTAGTATAATATATGATTTGCAGGAAGGATGAATGACATGATAGCAATTTTTTTGAGGAAATACATATATTAGGAGCACTCCACTCTAACCTAAGAGTATAGGAATGCCTTCTCATAAGCTCCAAAAATGAATTTCAGTAGAGATTCACTTAAACGAAAATTGAAATTTAGGCTGAGGAATGAGGAGTTAAGGTGTGTATGCTGCTAATCTTGATAAACTTTTGGAAAGGGTGACATACAAGGGGCGACATCGACCCACTAACCGCATCCGCCGTTTGGACATGTACTGCAAGACATTTGCTGTGGTATCCGTCCGATTCGTCTATTAGGTCTTAGACCACCGCCTCCACCACTGCCACCTCCACCGCCTCCTCCACCACCGCCTCCACCTCCACCACCCCAGCCATTGTTACGTCGTTGACTGCCATTATTCCCATTGCCATTGCCATTGAAGGGAGCTAACAAAGTTTGGAAGCTGCAAGCAATCAAATGATAGATTTCTAGTCTATATACATATATTTAAATACTTTAGAAGCTGACAACTTACAATTGTACCATCATATACCATAGTCCAATGAATATCTCTACTATACGCTGCCAGTCCCAAGGACGCTTTTCCCAAATACGACCATCTGTAACGGATAAAGGGTTAATCATTATTAAAAACTCTTTTAATGTAAACCATTTCTGTATTAATTTACTCACTACGATCGATGTAAGTCATGATGCTGACAATACAATAACTAGATTTATCTCTTCAAAATTTTGCAGTTTTCTAAATTTATTTACTGAAACACAATAACAACCATGACGTGGTCTGATCTGTCATGCAGTAACTAGAGATGTGCTAAATTTTAATTTGGCTGTGACTTGTCACCTAATTGCGAAGACGATGATTTTAAAAATCACCAGCATAAAATAATATACATTTAATATTTTTCAAATTTGTTATTTGATTCACCTATTTAAAGAACAAAATACACTTTTTCCCAATATAATATTTTCCCAGATTAATACGTGAATTAGCTGTATTCACTGTTCCACATCGTTGAGTAAAAAAATATAGGCGCATCTCTAAATAAGTTCAAATAAATTTGACAATCTACGCGTGTAAAATATCGTTGTCGCAGCTGATCGAACACCTGTTCAGTAGGTGGCGGCAAAAAAAGTAAAAATAAAAACAAATGCGATGAGGTGCCTATTACAGCATAACCAATTACCAATCGTAGGAGTCTTGAATTTAACCAGAAGTTTGAGTGGAGCTGCGGTCACGCGATCAAAGTCCGAGGATGTTAATAAAAAGGATAAGTTTGGCTCCAACTATTGCATGGGCCTTGTACAGTAAGTTTAAATCAGTGACAGATGATTCGAATCCGTATCACGAATGTTAAATATCTGTTCCCCTCTTAGAAAATATGACTATGAGAACTATCTGAGTACGTTGCTGCTGCCACAGGAGCTCCGCCGTGCAGCATTTGCCTTGCGTGCTTTTAATGTGGAAGTGTCCAGAGCAGTGGGAGGTCATGGACAGGTGAGAGCTACTGTCCGGTCGATTAATTGATCAATAGTATTCCTTTTGTCCTGTCGCCAGCTCTCAGAGCCCCACTTAGCCAAGATGCGTCTGAAATTCTGGTATGATTCAATCGACAAATGCTTTGAGTCGCCCTCTGCCTCCAGTGGTTCTTATGTTAAGGATCAACCTGTTTTGCGTGAACTACAGCATACATTGGGCATGCGTAAGCTTAACAAAATATATTTACGTCGATTGGTAACTGCTCGGGAACGTCCACCAAGTCAGGCGTTTGAAACCCTACGAGAGTTGGAGGATTACGCGGATCAAACATTTTCCGCTTTGCTTCATCTGCTTGTGGAGGCTAGCGGAGTGCGAGACATACAAGTGGATCATGCCGCCTCTCACTTAGGTAAGGCCCAGGGTATTGCCACCTTATTGCGAGCCATCCCTCTAGCTGGACGTCAGCAACAAGTTTGTGTGCCCCTTGAGGTGTTGGTACGGCACGGTGTTAGTCAAGAACGCATCTTACGCAGTGCCAGCGACGACAAAGGTGTCGAAGAATGCATCTTTGAAGTGGCCAGTGCGGCAAATACACATTTAAAATTGGCAAGGCAGCTCCAGCCACAGGTACCGCGCCTGGCACGCAAAATTTTCCTAACCGCTGTAGCTACTGAAGGGTATCTAGAGCGTCTACGTCGAGCTCGTTTTCAGTGAGTAGAAAATTCCAAATCATCATTTGACTTCCTTTCTAATGGATCTCAAAAATTCTAGTTTGACGCATCCCAGCTGCCTGAAACGAGACTCCATGTTGCCAGCACGACTATTTTGGAAATCCTTGTTCCATAGGTACTGATAATGCTAATACAATAACAAATAAAACTGATCCTGATGCCTCAAAGATGCGTTCTAGCCAATTTGTTATGCCATTAAATTAATTTTCAAAAATGATTTGTTAGTATTTTCTCGACTTATACATAGATCGTTAGCCGTTACTTTTTAAGCCCGCTTAGCGGATTTTTAGTGTGCCCAGTCTTGAAAACTGATATGATAAGATCAGAGAGAAATATATTTTTATATATGAATGTATGTATGAAATTAACTGTCAGTTACTGAAATGATTTTAGATCTTAAAGTATCCAAAATCTAAATGATTGCATCTTAGTCGGGTTGATCAAGCAAACATATATATAGGGCCGGAAATAATATTTTTTTTTAGTTGAAACACATGGTTACCCTTTACCACCTTTGGAATCAAATAAAACTTCAATTTTGTTTATAATACTTTTTGTCAAATAATCTTGTATAGATCTATGTATGTATGTATGTATATGCAATATACTCGTAACATTTGTATAATTATAATTATTTTGTATTTTTCGTTTCCGTTTGCCTTTTTCTCAATTAAAATTGTATTAGATTCATTTTTCACACATATTTAATAACTACTACTAAACGGATTTAGCTCGTTTGTTAATTTTTCTTGTGTGTTTTTCTGACTAGGTTTTTATCATCTTCGGATTTGGTTTTAGGTTTAATTGCTTTTTGTGAACAGCATAAAATGTAACTAACTCTCATTTCAACATTATTATTAATTATTATTGCACATGATTTCGTAGGATTGATAAGAATAAATATTTTAAAATAGTTAGCACAACATAGTATAATACCGGGCGGGTCCTGGGGCTCCTTTATCCGCTTCTCCAACATTGCCATTACCTGCACCTAATCTTACTTCTCTCCAATGATATGGTCTTTTCTTTGTCTTTCGCTCATCAAGTACAGTTGCCTCATTTTTGTGTATGTATGTATGTATGTGTGAGTATTTGTGTCTTATGTTTGTGTGCATAGTAAGTACAGTCCCGGCCAAGAAACTAAATGATTAATTAAAGGGTTTTAAAAGAGTAAAGCGGCGCGTGCAGCTCCTGCCACACTTAGAGGATGTTGTTGCTTCTGCTGCTGCTGCTGCTGCTGCTGATGTTGCTGGTGTTGCAACGCTGTTGTTGGCGATTTAAGTTCCTCCACTATAATGGCTCCATGCTCGTCCACCGTATGATTTAAAAGTAAATTCTCAACCTGTTCATCGGATAGTAATTCTTTGGGTTCTGAGGATCTGGAAATGTTTAGGTAGTATGTATCGGTTTTCATATTGTAAATTGTTTTCGTGACAGAGTTGGATTCGACAGTTAGAGAGATAGAATTTGAAAGCAATGGAAAGTGAAAGTGCATCATGTGAGCATATTAACAAGGATATAAACAGATAAATGTAGGAAAAGTACAACACACACACACACACACAACATAACTGAGCGTAGACAGATCAACGGAAGTTACTCTATATACACAATAAATTTGTTTAAATAGGAACATTCACTCCGAAAAGAGATATTCAAACTTTTTTGTTTTTGAAATATTTGATACACTTTTCTTATAAAATGAAGTTAAAAATCGGTGGAATACATCCTTATATAGCTACCACATATGTATGTATATGATCGAATGTTCTTAATAATCAGTCTTAATCATAATCAAACTTGTTGCATATACAAAAAAGTTGATCGAAATAGAAATATAATAATATATAGAAAATATCAGTGCAGTTTTTTGTAATTTTAGATATGTTTGCGTAAATGGGAAATATCGTTTATCTTCATCGGAGTCAGTTTTCTATCCATGAAATTGAGCTAAATATACTGATTACAATAAATATATATATTATGTACATATATACATGTATGTATATACATTTATATGTACCATTTCCATGGATTCGGTCTACGCTCAGGATAATGATTCTTAATTGAACAGTGAAAAAGAGAAAGGCAGTACATACAGAAAGTTTTCTTGTGATTTGATTGGATTGTAAAAATTTGTTGGTAGAATTGGAAGCGTGCGGGTCGTGCAAAGCGTTTAGTTGTTCTTTTTGTTGTTGTTGTTGTTGTGGGTGGAGATTTTAGAAAATTGTGTAATTTAAATTGGAGTTAATTTTTTTTTGGTGGGGGGAGATTGGGGGGTTGTGTTTTTAAATGAGCGGAGCCAATTCGTTAACAATTTGTAAATAAAGCTGTTTTTTCTTGTTGTTGGAGTTCGAGAGATGTTGCTGTTGTCTCTAGTTGTTGTTGTTGTTGTTATTATTGATGTGGTTGTTGTTCTTGTTTCGTGGTTAGATTGGGTGCAATTACAGATTATATAAAAATTTGTTAGAATTAATCGATGAAAAACAATTTTGCGCTGGAATAATTGATCTTGCTGATCTAAGGATCGATTTTCTTCCCCATGAATTTGAATTGATCGATCGATAGGTGGAATTATATAGTTCGATTTTGGGCAAATGAATATATCGATGAATTCGATTTATCGCTGCACGATTTCATCAATTTAAATCAATGTGAAACGATATATTTGCAGACTTCTAGATCGATCAGCTGTTCGGTAAATATGTAAATTTATTTTTTGTATCGAATCGGTATTTATCGTCAACTTATCGATCGATTTGTTTGCCTGGATTTATCAATTTATATCTCGATTTCATTGTTTCATCGATTAATTTTATGCTGACCTATCGATCGATATTTTGTGAATATATATACATATATATATTTTTTTCTTTGTTTTTTGATCAATCAAATTCATCATGAAGATCAAATTTATCGTTTTGAAGTCTTATCGACCGATCGATTTCAACGGTTTGATAAATCGTTGCTAAAATTCAATTTCAAATAAGCTTTGTCAGGCGATGCTGGAGCGTATTTAAAAGGCTTCCACGGCCACGACTGCCGCTGGCACCATTTGGGCCGCTGTTTCCATCTACTGACCTGCTGAATAGAAAGAAGTCACTGGTATTTCCACCGCCCGATGTGTTGCTCGATGCCGAGGCCGAAGCTGACGATGTTACATTTGGCAACAGGCTTGTCGTCGTTGAACCAGCTAATAGAGCCTCCGATTCAGTACCAACACCATCTGGGGCCATCTCTGATTCGCTATTTCGTCGCTCCAACGTTCTGCCCACCTTCTGAAATCCATAGTTGAAGACATCCTTCACCTTGTCGCCGGCATCGATGAGCAAATCGAAACTTTGACGACGTCCGCTGCTCTTAAAGCTATTTGAGCGAGACAACCATTGACTGAGACTCTGCTTCCGGCTCATTTGCTGTTGACCAGCACCGCCTTCACCACTACCGCCATCCTGATCCTGATGAAATATGGTGGTGCAAGTCACTTTCCGTTTTGGCTCGTCCGAGGATGAGGTGGAATGTTGCGATTGGGCATCAATATCGGGCTCCAGTAAGCCCAAGCCACCTAAACCACCTCGAGATTGGTTCGAGTAACTGGAACTAGTGCTATCGGAATGCGAAAGACGTATTTCTGTCCATTGCTCAATATCCTGATCCTGGGCCTGATTTGGAGCTGGCGTTGTCGACTCGTAGGGACCATGCAAACCCTGCGACTGAGCAAACAGCGAATCACCATCGGTAGCACTGGCACTGGCCGACTTAGGCAGACGTTTCGATGGAAACGTCAGCACCGCATCAAAATCATGCAGTAAATGGGGGCAATCATGTGGATCACTCAATGCTGAACGATTCGGAGAACTCGCTCCACTCAATCGCTCCGGCATGCTCAGATATTCCTCCTCCGTATCAGTGGTCACATCATTAAGCACTTGCTCCTCTTGCGGCGACTTAATGATTCCATGATCTACAGGTGGATCCACCTGCCTTAACATGGCTTCATAGTTAAGTAAATTGTTACGTTGCTGCCGTTGTCTGTGTATATCCTCCGAAATCTGCTCCAGATTCTTTAAAGCCTCGTTATAGGTCATCTTCGCCGAACTCACTTTAGCCTCCAGTTCGTTAACGCGCAGTTTTTGGGTCTTTAGCAGACCATTATAGTTGGCACGCGTCTCATAATATGGCCTGAAATTTGTAATAGTTTTTGAGAAAGTCTAAGATATAAATATATATATATATATATATATACATATGTATATATACGTCTATATGTGTAAACGTAGGTGTGCCTTGGGCAAATTGAAAAATGAAAATACTCACGAACAGAGTGGACAATATAAAGCGTGCATTGAGTTTAAGTATCTCAATAAAAGGTAATTGCGCCTGAGCTGCAATCTAAAAGTTCAAACCGAGGAAAAAGAATAACCAAAGAAAATGAAATAAAGAAAGATAGTAATAAAAAGTATTTAAAAACAAAGCAACAATACCAAGAATTTGTTAAACAGAGAGAACTAAATAATGACGAAAGGATAACTAAATTGAGCTAAAGGAAAACATTTTGAAAATAAATCCTTTACCAATTATATATAATTATTAATAGCCAGTAGTAAATAGTATTACCTAGATGCTCTCAATGCCTGCTTGAGTTGTCCCTGCAGTTTGCCCACCCGATTGTTAGCCACCTCCAATTTTAATTGGCACATTTTGAGGGCATTTCGTGTATCGGTTACCTCCAATTGAGATTGATTTACTTTACTGGCTGCATGGCTAAGCATTTCCTGGCAGGCAGTGTCCAGCGTTGATTTCTCACCCAATCCCTGTTCGGCCAGGTATACCATTTCCTTGGCGGCTGCATGTATAGATTTGGCCTTCTCATGATTGGCTGACGCCTGTTGGGTCTCCTTGGCCAATTGGGCTGCATAAATGCGTGATTCGTAATATGGTTTGGCGGCATCAATTGAATTGCCAAGCTTGTGGGCTGCAGCCTTGATACGGACCACACTCTCGGCCAGCAATCGTTTGAACTCACATTTGGCCTCCTTTGGAATGGTCATTGTTTTTGTTATTGTTGTTATATAAAGTGGAGCGAATAGAAAAATCAATAATCAATTTCCATAGAAAGTCTAACGAAAGCAACTTACATCGAGCTCCACTTCATAACGATTAATGTTATCCGTGGCCGAGTTCAGCTTCTCCAGCTCAATCTGTCGAAGGAGAGGCAAGGAGTGTAGAGGAAAAGAGAGAGGGATGAAGATTCGCTCAGTAATTGCTTCTCTTTGCAATTGCAATCCTTTGCTTACCTGCACCCGGGGATCCACAGGCGTATTGCTTTCCGTTGACATTGTTCAGTTCGTACGTGTATATTCTATATCCATATATGTGCTGCCATAGGAACAATTAGAAACGGGCGTAAACAAGTTCCAATTAGAAAAACTTTCGGCCCTTGCGTCTTTTTCCACACTCAAGTTTTTAGATTTCTGTTTTAAAAACTATCTTCACGACTTTGTTTATATGCAAAATTATCGATCAGATCTTTGGTCAACCATATAATTTATATAGTTGCCATAGGAACGACAGGATCGTTAAATTTCGTTTTTCGTTTATACGGCGGTAAGTGTGGCCAGCTGCTAAGCAAAATACAAACACCAAAAAACAGAAAGTAGGAAAATGTCGGGATGTTAAAATCTTGAACTCAAATAACGGGTTTTTAACTGCCGCAGAAATTAACACTGTTAGTTAGCTCCCTCAAATACTGGGATTGTTAAAAAGTAGGCTCAAATACTGGTAAGTCGGCTCAAATACTGGAAAGTGGGGCGCAAAAATAAAAGAATTCAAAAAAGATCGGTTTTTTTCTCAGTGTTGTTTTTGTTTTCTAGGCGAGCGGTCGTGCAGTCGGATATCGGATGAGTTTTGCAATAAACAAAAATAAATAAAAAACAAAAAGTGCACTTCGATTGACTGACGCAAAACGAAAAAATTGAAGTAAAGCTAAATCAAATCAAACATAAGATTAAGTAAAACTGAACAAAAAGGAAAAAGACACACACACAACCGCACACACACACCCGCACACACACTAACACACAACACACAGAGAGAGAAAGAGACAGAAGAGCAGACGTCAAGTAACGGGACACTGAAATTGTTAGAAATTTTGCCTGGAACATCCTTCCTCTCTTTTCTGCCACCTCTTCTTCTCCTCCTCCTCCTCCTCCTCCACCCCCTCCTAATCAAACCAACTCCTTCTCTTCTCCTACATCTTGCATTCTCATCCTAAATATTTTGTTTCGCGTGGCGCGTGTAAATAAAAGGAAAACAAAAGTTAAAAAAGAGAGAAAAAAGAAGAAAAATTCATATAAAATCTAAAATAAATCGTGTGTTTGTTTTTTTTTATTGTTAATTTTTGTTCATGTTTGTTTGTTTAACAGCAACACCAACAGTAAAATGAATTAAAACTAAAGTGTAAAACAAAACTAAATAAAATCAAACTAAAAACAAAAACCAAGAGGAGATAGAGGAAGTGAGAGAGAGAGAGAGAGTGTGTCAGAGTGAGAGAGAGAGAGAGGGGAAGATACACCTCAGCTTGACTTCAAGGTAAGTGGAGCCTAGAATTACAGAGAAATAAAAAAAAAACTTTAACTAATTAAAATGCTTGTCCGATGGGTAAAAAGAAGCTTAATTGCGGCAAGGGCGTGTGGGCGGGGGGTGGGGGCAGGGTTAGGCGTTTGGGTGATAGGGCCTCGTCCTTGGCTATGCGCCCACGCAACAGAAGCAGCAGCAGCAGCAGCGGCAGCAACAGCAACAGCAACAGCAGCAGCAGCTTACTGGCTGCAGCTGCAGTTGCACTTTTATTTTATCATTCTATCCTTTTCGCTCCGCTTCTTGCCACATTTTGTTGCATACCTCGCGGAGCAAAGGTTGCTCTATACAAACATATTTTCCTCTCCACTAAGCGAATCCTTATGCAAGATGCTATTAAAGTTATTTCAAAGTTCCTTCTCTTGCATACTTTATACAAAAGTTTCAGAAGGAAATATATTAATATATATATATATATATATATATATATATATATCTACGTATGTTTATACGCAATTATTTGCAATTATACATTATTACGATACAGGAATCTATAAAGTATTCGGTTGATTATTTGGTATATAAAGTCTGAGTCCTTTCAATACGAGTAGTCAGAATTGATCTACAACATATTTTGTTATTATTTTAATTATTATTTATTTATTGATTACTTATTTATTCTGTTGAAAATCAACTATTCATTTCATTTCATTTTAATTTCATTTAAATATTTCTGTTAATTTAAACTATTAAAAAAAAATCGGATAATCGGGCATCGGGATTTGAATAGAGTGTATATGGGAATTCGGTATTGGTCATTTAAATTATTCCTGTTTAATAATGCTTACAATGGTGTCTAGAAGTTGGATATTCTAAATCATATATCCTCTGGATCCTATAAACTGTCGATTCTATTTACTATAGATCCCATATACTATAGATTTCAAATACTTTAGATTCTACTTTAGATCCTACATACTATAGATCTTATACATACTTTAGATCCTTTATACTATAGATCGTATATATTATAGTTTCTATATGCTACAGATTTATTTATTCATTCATTTAGTTCATCATTCATATAAATTCCAATGACACATCAGAAGTACCTTTAATTTGAAGCAGTATGAAATTGGGAATATATATATATATATATATATATATATATATATATATATATATATATATATATACATAAAGAGTATCAATGACAGTGGCTGGCAACAATCTCGTCTCTATATGCTTGACTGGAATGGATACTGGGCCAAAAAAGCTAAACTGAAAATGTATGGCGAGGAGAAGAGAAGAGAAGAAAGAGCGGAGAGGAAGATACATTATGAAGTGTGGGAAAGAAAGAAGTAGAAGGAGGATGAGTAGGCAGGTGGAGCAAGTAACAATGCTGAGAGAAGATAATGGTGATGGTAGCGGCGGTGTATCCGGGTGGAAGCTGGGGCCAGAGGGATGTAAGAGGGAGAACAAAAATACATAAGTAAATGAATAAATAATGTAAACAAAATATTAAATTAGAAGAAATTTACTTGCGCGCACGCCGACGCAAACACAAGACAAGTAATGGGCTCATGGGCAGAGAGGGGGAAGGGGGAATGGCGAGGGCGAGGGCGGGGGGCAGGCAGGCAACAAGAGGAGGAGTGAGTGCACAGACACACACACACACACACACACACACACATACAAAGTTTATAAGTAAATTGTGCAAAAAAAAAAAAAAAATTCTCATAAAATTGAAGCACACAAAAAACAACAACAACAACAATAACAAAATTTACACACGCAACAGCAAATACAGAGGAAAGGAGTCTCATCTCTTTCTCCCTCGTCTTCCTCTTCCCTTATCTCGCTCTCTCTCTCTCTCTCTCACTCATTCTCTCCAGCATTTTGGGTCTCATCCGGAGAACACATGCTGCTAACCTCTTCTCCCCTCTCCTCTCTCTTCTCCACTGTTTTTCTCCCCTTTTTGTTTTAATTCCACAACTAAGATCACATCCCCCCCCTTTTCCACCTCTTAATTAATATAACGATTAACAATCGTGTGAAATGGCATCAGATTTAAACTGATTTTATAATCCAGATCTATCTATATAGTTAATCTATAGCTTTATTAGATCTCATTTTAAATTTTATTCTCTTTTATATATGTACATATATGTATATATGGTGAATTATCTCTAGTCCGATTTGTCTAAATCTAAAATAAATTTTGGATAAAAGATTTCGTAAAAATTTAAATCGTACCTAAAGTTGTGTTAAATGGTTAAGGAAATACTCTATATATATATATATATATATATATGTATATATAGGTATATATATATACATATATATATATATATAGGTATATATATATACATATATATATATATATATATTTATATATATATACATATACATATATCTATATGTATATCTATATATGTAGATAACAAGATGGGAAGGAATGAATCTTGTATAAATTGTTTTTATTTTAACTTTTGTTTTCTTTGTTGTTGTTGTTGTTGTTGTTGTTTTTGGTTTGCCGCTGCGTTTGTTTGTTTGGCTTTTCGCTTGGCTTGGCTCTATTCTTGTTGTTGTTATTGCGATAGTTGTTGTTGTTGTTGTCGTTGTTGCTATTGTTGGGATTGTGCAATAAAACTATAATAACAAACAAATTGCTCCCGTTACAGCAGCCACCGACCGCACACTCATCAAAATACATACACACACACACACACACACACACACTGACACAAACAGAAGAGGGAAAACTATCATCAACATTTCTTTGATTTTGTATACCCTCAACACAAAGATGAGTATATATACATATATAAATCGACTTGGGATCGTAAACAGAAAATATTTTATATTAATTTCGGTTAAATTTATTTATCAGCTATAACGGTTAATAATCAATATGAATATATATGTATATATGTATATACATATATATATAGTTATAAATGTTCAACAGAAGATAAATAAATGGATAGTTGTTGTTTTAATAGTTTTTCTTTCTTCGGATTTTCCATTTCCATTTTCTTAATAAAATAAATAAATAATTAATTTTAATGAGAAAAAATATTATTCATTAAAATGATCTTTGTTTATCAAAGGATAATGATCATGATTCAGGGAAAACAATTTCACCCTATTTAATAATAATAAAATTAGTTAAATGTTTACAATTATTTTATTTAAATTAATTGCAATATTAATTGATAATAATATATTTGGTAACAAAAAAATCAGTCCCTAAAATTAAAAAAGGAAACTCTAGAAATTTTAGATCTGTAGCCATTTTATCTATCTTATATATCCAACTTTATAGAATCCTTCATCAGATTATGATTTAAATTAATGGTCTACTTATATGTATGTATATATAGGTACATATATATATTAAATATAGAAATTATTGGGTAAAGTTTGCTTCATCTTGATTAGTCAAGAAATGCTTCCTTCTACTATGTATATATCTTCTATGTATATATCTTCGATGATTTTTAATGGAAAATAGTTGCCTATTACCGATTAAAGAATTTAATTTAATAGCTTCAGAAATTTTCAAAAATTTGTATAAAATTTGTAATCCGTTCTAATCCAATCCGATTCTAATCTCTGTTCAAAATGATAATATAGATTAAAAGACCTTTTTTATGAATTTAGAATGTTTCATATAAATGATAAATCCGATTTCATGTACATGCACAAATTTGAGCCACTGTAAATGGATCGTTCCTTTGTATAGTGTTTAATTAATTTCTTTTAATTCGCTAAAAATTATATAGCCAATATATTGTTTCACTTTCACAAAAGATGTGGTTTGTTTTTTTTTCGTCGTTGTTTATCAACTTAATGACGAAAATTGAGGCTATATATATATATATATATATATATATATAGCAACAGTTTGGGAATGACTCGTCGCTAAGATGAATTCGCAAAGTGTATTAAGTATATGACTATTTGTTAAAGTTAGTCCGGCCCTCCTCTGGTTATTTCGTTTAGTTTTTGTATTCACAGACGATTAAGTGAGCGAAACACCCACGCATATTCGCCTCTCCCCTCTCCTCCTCTCTCTCTCTCTCTCTCACTCTCACTTGTTCTCTATCTTTCTCTCTTTACTTTTGCACTCGTTCTTCTGATACCTTTTAAACATAGGATAAATGAAGGGTATATTAAAAACTTAAAATACTGTGGCAGAAAGTATAATATAGATATATATATATATATATGTGGATTAATAATCCATTTTATATATACATATATATGTCTTCGTCTATATTAATATTCAAAATCGGTTAATATCAGGTATTAATGTATTCATCAATTGCTTATGTCAATAATTTGGCTATTCCTTTGATTGGTATGAATATTTTGATTGCATTCAATGCAATTTTGCACATCTACTTTTGCACATTGATACCCTGTATTTGATGGCATTTATAAGGTATATACATTTTGTATATATCCATAAGATATTATTCGATTTTTCTATATATATAGTAGTAAGTTGACGGAAATCTAATTTAAATATACATCTTTTATACATTTTAATTACATGTATATTATATATGTATATAAATAACTATAAAATTTATAGTAAATAAATAAAATTTAATTCGGAAATTCCATATTTTATATACATATATGTATAAATGAAGAAAATTTAACTAGAATACATAAATTATTATAATTTATTTTTTTTTTGTATTATTTACAATTTGATATTTAATCGAAGATGAGATCAAATTTGAAAATCTTTTTATAATTAATTAATTATGAAATTATTATAAAATTAAAATAAATGTTATTTTGATTTTGCGTTTTTTTGGGGGGGGTTAGAGGGTACATTCTAGTCGTTGCTTTGCACTAGGTGGTAGAAATACTCGAACGTTCTCTCTGATAAATGATTTGTGGAACAGTGGATTCCAAGGCGTATGTACATACATGCATACATACATACATACATGCATACATACATACATACATACGTAGTCTTGGTCCGCTCTCTCAGCTGCTCGGTCAGTTGTTGGTTATTTGCTTTGGTGATAAAAACGTATTCGATTCGGCTCCATAGAACGCGAGTTTCTGCGGGAAGGTGTTGGTGTTGGTGTTGGTGTCGGTGTCGGTGTTAGGGAGGGGGTGATGGTGATATGCTGGCTGATATGCGGGGTGTACTACAAAGAAACGCAACGTGGTTTTCGTTTTTGCTTGTTTGCCGCGAAGCTTCATAATAATTTTTGTTTAACAAATTATTATTATTATTATTTTATTTTTTTTGTTTCATTTTGTTATAGTTTTTGCCATCGAAATGGCATATGTGCATATTTGTAGCATATGAGTGTGAGTGTGTGTGTGTGTGTGTATATAGTAAAAGTGCAACATTTCAACAAAAACAGCAAGCAAAAATATTAAGCAAGAGAAGCAAAGAGAGAGTGACAGAGAGAGAAAGAGAGAGAGAGAGAGAGAGAGAGAGAGATTGCGAGTAATGTAGTGAGAGGGTATCCAAACGGGGGTACCCCTGCAGGTGAGATTTACTGCTCAGTGCTTCTAAAATTTCTATAACAAATGCAATGCTTCTCAAACCTATTGGAATATTTAACAATTTTCGCCAAGTTTCTGTTGAAAAGGGAAAATAAATAAAATAAAATTTAAAAGTACATTAAAATATTTATATTATATATTTATATATATGTATGTAACATATACATATATATATATATATATATATATATATATATATAGACAGTTTGTTTTCATAGATTTTTCAGTTTAGAACGAAGAAAAAACTGTGTATTTGGAAGCTTTATTTTGACACTCATGATTGTTATAGACTTATGTATATTCAAATTTGATATACATATATACATACATATATAATAAAAACTTTGAAAAGATTTATATAAATTGAATATTAAAATTATTTTTAAAATTAACAAACAATTTGAAATTTGTACAATGCAAAACAAAACAATTACAAATCTAGAATAAAGAAACATAACAACTCATTAAATATATTTGTTTTATACTATATCAATATATATATTTGATTGATATGTATCTTTTGATCTTAAATATCCTTGCAAATATTAAAAGATTTTCTACCACTTTGTGTAATGCCTGATAAATCAAAAATAAATCTTCATTAGCCGATTGATTCCAAGTGGAGATCCGATAAGATAGATAGATAGACATTAAGATATACATACATATGTATGTATGTATGTATATATCTTCTATATAGTATGAGAGTAAAAGGCGGTTAGAGAAAAAGGTCGGTTACAAACCGCATTGCAACTTTAATTAAACAAAATAATTTGTAATTAGTTAGGGGACACAACGACCAAATGAAAACGTAATTCAATATGCCAGTTTGCCCCCCCCCCCACCCCTCTGTGCACTATGTTCTATGTTCTCTGTGTTCTGTCTTCTGTGTTCTGTGTTCTGTGTATTTGTCTGTGCAAAATAAAACTGTCAGCAAACACCTGTCAACTATTTGAACAGTATACATACTTGAATAGGTGGAGAAGGTAGTCGCTGGTATTCTCTATTCAAACGTATGTATATATATACAAACCATATATACATATAATATACATATAGTATATATACACATATAGTTAGTTTGTTGGACAGTCCATGCACACACACACACAAACACACACACACACACGTACGTAGGAAACGCGTTTTCTGTTGTCCGTTGTTGTTGATTTTGGTTCCCATTGAATAACTGAAATAACTAAGATATATGCCACACTATAACCTAATTTGATTAAAGAGTGTAAGCCTACAATTGATACATATACATACATACATATATATATATATATATACAAGGATTATGGTCTGATCTAAATTGTATTGAAAGTAAACTGTGTAAATTAATGTATTCAGATCTCCAAATTTACCTTAGAAATTTGTCAATTTACAATAAATTCGAATTTAAAGGTTAAAATGTGCATTTTAACTTAATTAAATATACATATGGGGATCTAAAAAAAAAGTAGCCAAAATCTTGCTGTTTTTCATTATATATTACACATTAAGAAATGCTTAAATTTTATATTTTTGGGATCAAAATAGTGAAGAAAAGTTTATATATAAAAAAAAAAATAATTGTAATCAAAGTTGGGTTTGTACGTTGTACGTTTTATAGGCTTATTTCAATAAAATATTAACTACATTGAGAGTTCTCTTACCGAAAAGCTTTTTTTCTGCTTAAATTGTAATTAGATAATTTAACTTACCGAAAAAAATATTCTTTATATTTGTAATATTTTTTAGGCCGATTAGAGTACGAATTAAGCGTCATTTTGATTATCTTTAATCTGATCCTTCTTCTGTTGCGTGACGGATAATGTCTGCATATTTATTGCCAATTATCTGTCCATTTCTATGCACATTTTAGGTAGTAGTTTTCGATTAATATAAACAAAAGTCGGTATATAAGCTTTTTAGATATGTAGGTAGGTAAGGTTAAGAAATTGTTACAATTGGACTACTATATATATATTGAATACTCACCATAGAAAAAATCGGTAAAATCTAAAGTTTTTGTACTAATAACTTATCTCTCATTTTCAAACTATCAAAGTCAAAGCGGAAAAAAGTTTTCAACAAGTCTGCATAGACTTTTGTTAAGATCGAAGAGCTATAACATATAAATCCAATAGGAATTTTAAATAAAAAAAAAAACACAAGTTCTAAAATGCTTATTTCTTATGTATTTTGTTATTATTTAAGGAGTAAATTAATTAATAAAAACACACAATAAAATTTGTTTTGCAAAATGGAAACTGTAGAAAGTTATATATATATATATAATTGACATTCATTTATAAATTTATAAGTATTTTTGGTTTTGGTTTTGGTTTTTTTGTTGTTGTTGTTGTTGTTGTTTAACCAGACGACATATATGTAAAGGTACTAAATCTAAAACATGATAATTAAGAATATGTGATCGGTAAGTAGTAATTTTCTGATTGCTTGAATTTGATATCAATAAAAAGATGCTAATAGAAAAACCAGAGCCAAACATAGACGAACTGTATAATCCGGTTTCGATGGCATTGGGCATACTGGTATAAAACAATTAAGGAAACATGCCCCAATATGATACCAACAACTATATAGTGTATCCCAACGTTGTGAGGCCTGAAAGAAGAGTACATTTTGTACGAAACGTAAATTCTTGGCGGCATGTGTATTTTGTTGTTTATCAATTTCCGTGATGCGTTTCAATTCATTATGTTTACTATGAAAAGAAAGAAAAATAGAAAAAGAAGAAGAAGAAGAAGGGAAGTGCAAAAAAAAAGATATATATATTGATTAATGGATATATGTATGTATGTATGTATGTATGTATTTTATTACTCACATTTCCAAATCGGAAAAGTCCTGTTCATATTTCCTTAATGTCTCATAGGCAATATCCAATTGCTCTCGATTTCTATTAACTGATTCATTTTGTATATTAAATTGTTTCTTTATCATTAACAGTTCATTCTCAAGATCAGCATTTAACATTTCCAAATATATAGTACGACGTTGCTCATCGGCCAATTGTTTGGAATTTTCACGATATTTGGTTAATTCATGAAATAATTCCTTTTTACATGATTCCAACAATTGTTCAATATTCTCACATTCCAATATCTTAGCATCGAGATCACGACGTAAAAGTGCCTCACGATTACGATATTGTTTAACATCGCTGGTATTATCTATAGGGCAATACGCATTTATATGTATACGATTTAAGGCATTTCTTAACTGTGTGGCCAGCTGTTCATTGCGTCGTTGTTCTATGTTTAGCATCTGGTTACGTACGATCAACTCGTTTTGAATGCGATCGGTCTAATTAAAATCAATATTGATTATGTAGAGAGAGAGACACACAGAGAGAGAGAGAAAGAGAGAGAGATAGAGACTTACATGTTCTTTATATTTATGGGATATGGCTTGTATACTGCAAACTTCAGCACGACGACGTCGCCAGAGTCTGGCCAACATAAGGGTTACAAATTTGGCAGCTCTCAACTGATCATTTGTATTTAATTCCGTATTCAGATTATGATTATGCTTAAGATTATGATTATTATTATGATTATTATTGTTGAACGAATCGAAATCAATATCTCTTGAAGTCACATAATGTTGAAGATTCTGTAATGGATAACCGAACTCTATAATGGTTGTATCTTCCAAATGTTGTTCCATTGCGGCACTATAGTAATGTCCATGCCTTGTTTTTATTTGATCCTGATGGTGCTTGTGCTCCATTATCCTGTCAGATAATATTACATATATATATATAGATAATCTGATGATAATACCGAGATATATATATAACTTACCTATCAGCGAAAGAACGAATTAAAAACTGTATTTGAATTAATTAATTAGCTTTAGTTTGCATTTGGTATATATATAATATAACCTTTTATTTAACTTTTATAAATTGGCCGAAATAAATTTTGATGAAGAAGACGAAAGAAGAGGAAGTAGAGAAGAAGGTAGGAGAGAGGGGGGGGAAGGGGGGGCGGGGTATTTTGTGTATGATGTTAAGAGTAACAATTTTTAAAATATCTAAAAATTGTTGATCTTGTGTGTATGATTGAAGTATTGGATAGATTGTATATGAATGAGTATATAATACAAGCTATGCTGTCTTTCTATTTCATAATGTTATTTGTATTAGATTTTTGTGGCCTACTTGGATACATGTATTTAAAATATACATATTTCTCTATTGGATATATGGAAAGATATATATATATATCCAACATCATATCAAACTAAAAGTAAAAAATAAAAATAAATCTATTTATTATATGTAAAAAATAGAAGAAATATCTTCTGCTTTAACTAATTTACATAAGATTAACTCTATGTTTCTCTTCTTCATTTGGTTGTAATTCTCAACTAGTTGAGTCATTAAACAAATAAATAGAAATGACAATTTGTATATTAATAAATTTAAATTTGATCAAAATACTTTTGCAAAAGTATTTTAAATCCGTTCTATTCTTGAAACAAAATCTTTAGATTATTAACAAATTACTTTCATTTAGATATCTTGTTCTATTAATTAAATTCTCAACTATTTATTAAATTACATAAATTGTGTGTGTTTAAAATAAAATTAAAACAAAAAACAAACTAACACTTTTGATTGCCAATTTGCAAAGATAATTAATTGGCCATAACTAAAGATTTGGGTAAATTTAAGATATTCTCTCTCCCTCTCTCTCCCTCTCTCTCTCCCTCTCTATTTTATTTCAAAGATAATTGAAGATTAATAAATACATACCCACACAATCACACACATCCACACACACACACACCCACCCACACCCACACACAGACATTTCGATTTTATAATTAAATTTCTATTTCAATTTCTTCCTTTAGCTGAGTTTTAATTGTTCGAAATGCTTTTTACATAGTTTTTTGCCCCCTTCTTTTTACTACGCACACACACACACACACACACACTTTTACATTGCAGGAGCATTGAAAAGGAAAAGGAATATATATATATATATATGTATATATGTATAAATAACAAAAATATGAAAACGAGAAAATTACATTATTGACTTACAGACAATGTTGCTGACTCCTTGTAGCTTGTTGTTGTTGTTGTTGTTGTTCTTTCTGTTCCTGTTCTTTTTGTTGTTGCTTTTGCTATATTTAGTTGTTGTTGTTGTTGTTGTTGCGGTTCTTATTGCCCCCGCACGCCATTTTGACAGTTTGAACGGTTTACAAATAAACCGTTAGAAGTGGCGGCATACGCGTTGACAGGCCCCACTCCCCTCCTACCTTTCCCCTGTCCCACCTCCTATACCTTTTGCCATTGCTAGCGTCATTGCTGGCACAGTCGTCATTGCTGATAAATGAGTTTTTGTTGTTGTTTTTGTTGTTGTTGTTAGTTGTTAGTTGTTGGTTGTTGGTTGTTAATGTACACCGATATAAAGGTATGAGCTATCGACCGATTAACATTAACATGACAGACATGGTATATACATATAAATATATATATATATCTATATCTATATTTGGCTACACTTTTGTCATATTATGCATATTCCAAATGCTGATAGGCAAATGTATATATATATATATATATATATATATGATATATATGACAAAATGCCATAATATCCCATATTGGCATTATATAGACTAATATCTAATATCTGTTGTTGTAGATAACATTTATCGATACTTTGATATTTATCTATACTCTCTATATACTATAAATATGATTAATAAGGATATTATATTTGTTAATATATATATTAGCATATATATATATATATATGTATAGTATAGTATAAATACCATGGCGATATACATATGTTGATAAAGAGAGTATATAAAATTCGTTAGATATAACATGATATAAATTGAATTTACATTTATTATTGTATATATATATATATATAGTTGTATTAATACGTCATATTTAACCTTTAGATATGGCTAACAGTGTGTAATATTGGAACAATATGATGATTTATACTTTTAAATCTTTACAATAAAAACATGAAAAACATGAATAATTCGCTAGAAAAATAAAAGTTTTACTAATACAAACTTTTCCTTTTTTTCTTATATATAATTTCAAATTTTGATCAAAAATAAAATTGTTTCTAAAATATAAAGTTATTTTAATTAATTGAAATGGAATTAAGACATTCTAATAATTAAAATTAATTTTTATCCTTTATAGGAAATACGCAGATTGAAGACTGTGAAAGGGTTAAAAAAAAAAAAAAAAAAAAAAGAAAGCAAAATCTGCTTCTTATATTTATTTATGTTGCATAGTTTTAATTAAAATATCATTAGTTAAGAAATGAAATGAAATGAAATGGAATGCTATGGCAACGACAACGACAACGACAACAACAACAACAACGACAACAACAACAACAACAACAACAACAACAACACGGATGAATGTTCTGCTGTAAACAGGACACAAATTGTTTAGCCTTCGGGGGATAAGGCAATGTGGCAGTGGGCGGACAAACGAACTGGCAACAGACAGGCGGTAAGCGGGAAGGTGTGGGGTAGACCAAATGCAAACATCATTATCAAACTAATTATGAGAAAGGAGCGTTATACATTCTTTACTAAAAAAAAAAAATATATATATATATATATATATATAAAGCAGGATGAGCAGCGGGCGTGTAATCTTTTGCATATGAAAGCAGCTTTGAAATTGGAACACCTTAACCTACCAACCGACAAACTAACCAACCAACCGACCGACCGACCGACAGAGCGACCGACCAACCGACCAACCGACCGACCGTCCGACCGACCAACCGACCTACTCATCCTTCCCATTTGATTAAAAGTTTTACAAAGTCAACAGTTAGAATGAGGTGGGGAATGGAATGAAATGAATGGAGGTGGTAGCAGGAGGAGGAGCTGGAGCTGAAGCTGAAGCTGGAGCTGGAGCTGGAGAAGATGTTGGCAAAAAGCCTTTGACCAAGAGTGATACCAAAATGCAATTTGCAATGAAAGTCGAAAAAGTTTTGAATAATTCAATATTTGATAAAGTTATGAACCAGACAAAGACAGAGAACGTGCTTTGAGCTTCAACAACTAGAATCCATAAACTTGGCCAAAATAATAACACAAAAAAAAAAAAAAAAACAACAACAACAACAAAAAAAAAATGAAAAGTGTTTTGATGAAAAGCGTTTTCGTTTGATGAACTCTATTTGTATGAGTAAATAACGAAAAATTTTCCTCGAAATTGACAATTTTGAAGAAGAAATTAAAATTAAAATATACATATATATATATATATATATATATATATATATATGCAAATCTTGGACAATCGAGTGGAAAAGTTTTTGTCTTTCTGATATTACAAATATTGTTATTTATCTTGAAGGAAATTATACTAAATGACTGATTCAATAAGTAAGATATGTACATAAATATACATTTATACATCTATATATATATATATACCTAGAACTTTAGGTAAATACTAGGCAAAACGAGTTGAGAATTATAACCAAATGCAATCAAAGTAGGAGGACAAATTTCACAAAGTAAAAAGGGTTTAACTTTTACTTGTTTATAAATCAAAATTAGAAATTTATCTTTGATAAACATATTGATATTTAACTTGAACGATTTTTTGCTCTCTCTCTCTCTCTATATATATATATATATATATCTATATACAATTTTTAAGCTAGATTATTTGCATTTAGTTCTTTAGATAGAAATAATTAATATGAAATGCAACAGATTTGAATGTTGTTTTGGTATTAACCGGATTCTTTTTATATATATATATATATATATATATATGTATCTACATATATCTAAGTATACCTTATGGCCTTAAGTCTGTTTTATGTAGGCGTGTCAGTATTGCTTTAAGCTCAACTCCCTTCTACTTATCCTGCTGTGCCTGATGCCCTGGTTTTTGCCATTTCGCTGCTCATTTGCCAGCCTTTTTTATTTGCATAGTCCTCGTCATCATCATCATCATCATCATCATCGTCATCGTTGTTGTTGTCGTTGTCGTCCTCCATCTTTTTCTCCTCCTCCTTATCCATCTCCTCGTTGTCATCGTCCTCGACATCTTCGTCGTCATCGTTATTTGGGCTACCTGCCCAGCTTTAAGTATAGCGTGCTTCCAGATTCCAGCTTTTGGCTTGTGCCTTGTGCCTTATGCCTGTGCCTTGTGCCTTATGTATTTTATTTTATTTGCATTTGTTTATAAATGATTAACAAAGAGGTTAATGTGCACGGTGGTGCGGAACTCACTAAAGCCGAGCAGATAAACAGCACAGAGGGAACGGTCCTGAGAGTTTCAGTGTTCAGTTTCAGTCGGGCTAACTGCTAGCTGTTTTATTTTCTTTTTTTCGGGGTACTGTGTAGGTGGTGGTGGTGGGAAGGGTAGGGAAGGGGGGGGAAATTAAGTGTACTTAGACGTAAAAGTAACCAAAGAAAAAAAAAAGAAAAAAAAAAAAACAAGGCAGTTAAAGCACAAAATGTAAAGGCTATATATGTATGTATGTATGTATGTATGTATGTATGTATGTATGTATGTATGTATGTATGTATGGTATGTATGTATTTTTTGCCTTGAGTAAGGAGGAATACGCCCACATTTCATAAATGAAAATCAATTGGGGAAAATGTTAAGAAAACATTTTACTTTAACCAACATCTCTTTGAAAATATATTGCCTATATATATATATGTTTGTATATATGTATAATGATAATGATTAGCTAAAACGATTGGTATAATCTTGATCTTCTCTTGCAGTAGAAATCGGTCTACAACAAATGGAAGAGTATATATTAAATCGGTGTTAAAACAGAAAAAAAAAAACTACTAAATCTAGTTCATTTGGCAATGCAATTAAGTTGATTATCCAAATAAGTGTTAATCAAGCCAAATGGATGACAAAATTGATGATAAAGGTGTGGAGAATGAAGGAATTTGTATAGATTATAATCCTAATCCTTTTTATTCGTTTTTGCTTTTATCATCCTTACAGTTCATTGCCTTGACCCATCTGAAGTTGGATGCTCAATTTGAAAACCATTTTGGTTTTACATGGGGTGAGTCCTATATATATATACATATATATATATATATGTGATATATATATATATTATATATATATATTAACAAAACTTAAGTATTATATGGAATAACAAATAATTTAATTAGTTATTAAATAATTAATTATATAAATGATTTATTAATGTCAAGTTGAAAACTATATAAAGTAAAAATGCATAAATCGATAAAGGAGGTTTAACTTATAGTGTGTCTTGTACAGTCGTTATTGGAAATATATGGAAAATCCAATGTGAATGTGCATTATGGGGAATATCTCAACTCTTAGAAGGGGAGAATGAGAAACTGGAATTTTAATTGACGCATGAATCCTTTCATAAAACATAAACAGTTGATATATATGTACATATAAGCACATGGATATATATATGTATATATATATATATGTACAACATGTATACATTTTGATGTGCTAATAAGTTAAAGAGCCTTCAAATGATATACAGGATATTTGCACGTTATTCTCACATAGAATCATGCGTGCGTAGACATGGACCCATACCGGAGGAGCCAAATGACAAATAATTAATTGCTAACATTTTCCTAGCCACCCAACTAAATGCCTGACTTGTAGGCCCCCCCCACCTCCCCCCTCTCTCTCTCTCTCTCTCTTTCTCTCTTAGCGCGTCTCTCAATGTCATCTACATGTAACCATTTGCAAACAGGAAAAACAACAAGAGCAAAAGCAAAATGTGAAAAGGGAAAGGGGTGAGAGGAGGGGGGAGGAGAATAGGGGTAAGGAGCAGCAAAAGTAGGAAAAGGATGTGAAGTTAACTCATGGCCACAATTGTTGAGGCTGCTTCTGGGCAACCCATCACCAATTAAGTTTGCGAGAATTTGTGTAAATAATGTGAATAGATATGATTAGGCACACATCCGAACATACACACACAAACAAACACACACACACAAACACACACAAACACACACAAACACACACAAACACACACAAACACACACAAACACACACACACACACAAACACATACACATATACATATACATGTAAACTTTGATTGCACTTGGAGCAGTTTTAATTGAGGACCAATAAAATATCTATATATATATATATATATATATACGTACATACGATTAATAGACTGAGAAAACTTGTCGACTTGTCGACTCAAGTTTGAACCAAAGTCAAACGACGATTACGTAGATAACGGTACATAGAATTCCAATTAAAATTGAATTATGATAAAATTATGTTATAATTAAAAAAAATTTAATTTATTTAATTTAGTATTTGAAGTAGGATTAGTTTAAATGTGAACTAGTTAAATGAACTAGATTACCAAAAAGGAATGAAAGAAACCATAAGAAAGAGATATGTGTGTGTGTGGATATATGTATGTGAGTGTGTATGTGTGTGAGTGTGTGTGTGTGTGAAAGGGTTTCTTCCTATGGACAAATTGGTTTGCTTGTTAGCTTCAATGAAGAGGGGGGTGGGGGGTAAATGAAGTTCTACTGCCCCCCCTCCCCGTTCTACCACCCTTTCCAAACGATACGCCCATTTACTTTCAATAGAAATACCTAAGGACAAAAGGAAGAAGAAGGCGGCATATCTTATGCTCGTTCCCGTTTCGATTCTTTTACACAGTATGTGTCTATGTGTGTGTGTGTATGTGTGCGTGTGTGCGTGTGTGCGTGTGTGCGTGTGTGCATGTGACGGCAACACACAGCTGGATATTTTGTAAATCATTAGTCAACAAAGTGTTCAACTGTGTGCGACGACGCCATTATACTCATTTTGTCCTCATTCCCCCACCCCCTCACCACCCCCCATCATCATCGTCATCATAGTTGTTGCTTTTTGTTGTTGTCATCTTCTTAGTCTTAGTCATTATCATCATCAGCATCATCATCATCATCCTCATCTGAATGATGATGCTGATGAAGATGATGAGATGCGCCGCCTGCGCTAGATTACCAACTGAGTGCAGTAGTCGTCCTCGTCGTCCTCGTCGTCTCGTCTTTGAGTTCGCCATGGATGTCATCAGCATTAAAAAAACAAAAGATGGGAGGGGGGAAAAAAAAAAGGAAAAAAAAAACATCAGAGAGGTGACTGCTTGATCATCATCGTCATCTCATCCTTAAATAGATATTACCCGAAAGCTACTGTGACTGGCTACTGTTTTGAAGCTTTAACCTTGGACATGACTGCAGAATTAACTGCAACCGAAAAGGTAAACGGAAGATACAAAAAAAAGAAAAGAAAAAAAAAAAATAGTGAAAACAGATAAATGAAAACGAAAATGAAAGAGAAACACAGAGAGAGAGAGAGAGATAAAGAGCAGAAACAGAAATGTACAAAAAGGAAGGAAGGAAAAAAAAAAAATAAAACCCTCAACTGAATCCAGACAAAAGCTAAGCTCACACTTAACCTTATGCTACCATATACATACATATATGTATATATGTATATGTATATATGTATATACATATATACATTGAGCGAATGCAAATTGTTGGAAAATGTAAGATTGTCAGAGAACATTCGATATATAGTCGATTTATATACAGTTTTTCATGATTTTCATCTTTTCGAAGTGCTCTCAATGTATATATTAATACATAGTATATATACTATCAATTTAAAGCACAATTTCAATCTTGTTTCCCATATTTTTTAGTTAATAAATATTGTACAATATTTGAGTAAGCATTTTAAAGTATTCATTTATTTATTACGTTATATATACTGTGCTATTTTTATTTTCTTTTTTTTTTTTTTTTTGTGTAATTTTCTTCTTTTTTTTACCCTTTTTTTTATATAATTGCATTTCCCGTTAGCGATTTGCGTTTTTTAGTTTTTCCTCTATTTGAATGTAACGTTTTTTCAGTGTGCATGAATTGAGTGTTGGTTGTATATATACATACACCACACACCACACACACACACATATATATATATATATATATATATGTAGATATATATATATATATATGTATATATATATATATATATATGTATATATAAACACATATAAACAAAGGGAAAGCGAAAGGGAGACACCGGTTTGGTGGCGCGGCTAATGTGTGTGTGTGTGTGTGTGCACATTGTTGGGTTCTCCTCATCTACTACCTCGCCTTCTTCTACTCAGATTCATGTCCAGGTCCAACACAAAAAAAAAAAAAAAAAAAAAAAAAAAAAACCCCAACATCAACCCCGAGCCCCAAACCTCTAAAACCAGAACCCCAGACCCCAGACCCCAGACCCAATCCAAAGTCAAGGCAGACAACATCAGATGCCCGAGCATTACATAAGCTACGCACAAATGTATGCTACGCTTTTTGATGGCCTCGCTCTTTCCCTTCCACTCGCTTCCCTCACTTCCTCTCTTTCTCTCTCTCTCTCTTCCCTCAGCAAGTGTGTATGTGTGTGTGTTATTTTTGGCCGTGGTAAAAGTGGAAAGGAGAACAATGCGGGTGTCTAAGGGTATGAGGGTATTTTTTTTTTTTTTTTTGTTGTGTTCCTTGTTGGACAAGGATACCAACGACGCACGGCACGGCACGCCACTCAAAACCCATAAGCCCGGCAAATTAACATGCCGAAATTATGACAAAACAACAGCAACAACAGCAGCAACAACAACAACAACAGCAACAACAGCAGCAACAACAACAAGAACAAGACACAAATAAATGAGGAACACTGCCCAAATACAACAAAAATTGGCATACAAAATTGGCAAAACAATTTTTGTATACCCTCTAAGATCTAAGCAAGAATTGACATAAAAAATAAATGAATTATGTAAAAGTCAATAGACAAAATATTCAAATAAATTTCAAATATTTAAGCAAAAATTAAACTTTGATTCTAGAACTAGGTAGGTATTAAATAACTAAGCTAGAAATTTACAAAAAAAAAAAAAAAAACGAAATAAAATAAAATGATTTCCATTCATACATATATACAAACGAATATATACAAGTATATATACATAAGTGTTAGGATATGTAATTAACTATAATAAACTTAATCAGAATTCGTAACAGCATATATACGGAAATCGAAATACTGTAGGGTAGAAGAGAGAGAGAGAGAGAGAGAGAGAGAGAGAGAGGAGGGAGATGAATAAAACAAAAATCCAGGCAAACCCAACAAACTAACAGATACATAAACTAAGTCAAGGCAACCCCAAAAAGTATGCAATGGACGCGCCATAGTCATAGTTTAATATCTATTTAACATGTCAGTGATGTTGTCTATGTCTATGTGTGTGTGCGTGTGTGTGTACGTGTGCGTGTGTGCTGTAGCCACAAAATCCCCAAAGTGATTATATTAATACAACATGAGCCACAAGTGTGCTGCATTCATTTTAAGGCTCACACACATTGTAAATGAAAGAGAAAGGTAGACCGAGAGAGAGGAAGAGAGAGAGGAAGAGAGAGAGGGAGTGAGAGGGAGTGACAGAAAGTCAGGAAAAGGAAGAAAAAGACAAAGAATATGGTAGAGATGGCAAGTGCGAAGAGAGAAAAAGATAGAGAAATGTCCTGTTCAAAAGAAAATCAGCATAAAATATGAAATATACATAAGGTTAACCATAACATAACTAAAACCAAAAAAAAAAAAAAAAAAAAAAAAAACCCAACTTGCCAAACTTTGTAATAAAATAATAATAATAATAGTAGTAGTAGTAGAAGAAAAGAAAGCAAGTCATATTTATTTAAAAGGATGACAAAACATTAGAAAATGAAATAAAATAAAGCATTTTAATGCCTTTATTGTCATCATAGCAAAATATACATACTAAGTATATACCTACTAAGAGTATAACTTTAAATGCGATTAATTAGCGTAGTACCTACGAATAATTCTCGCCTATTGCCTATACAATTTAAACAACAGCAATTAACAAAGTTTTTCTTTTTTTTTTTGTTAAAAAATTACTAATCAAATACGTGAAAAAAAAACCTATTCAATTTTTATTTTTAATTTCAATTTGAATGAGTAAAATATTATGAACAATTGTATAAAAATATTAGACAATATTCATTTCATTTTATTTTAATTTAAGTGAATGTATTTTATTTTATTTTAAAAAGGATTTTTTGCTTCTAAAATAACAGTAAACATATGTACGGTCTTTCTTACAAATTTGCGAGTATCTCATTGTCATTTTTGTTTTAATTAAGTATTCAGTATAGCCACACTTATTTATACATATATATATATATATATGTATATATAATTCTAAATAAAGTAAAAGTAAGAAAAAAGCCAAAATATTTCAGATTTATTTTCTTTTTTTCACACTTATTTTCCCGCTATCACTGCGTGTTTTCTTTTCTTGTTTTTTTTTCTTGTTCTTCTTGTTTGTGTTGTTTGACGCTGGGAAATGATTTCCGGCCCGCTCATTAACTTCTAGCACATTTAAATTTGATTATATTTATTTAAAAAAAAAAAAAAAAAAAAAAAAGAATAAAGAAAAGCAAAAGGCACAAAAGAGAGACAGAGAGAGAGAGAGAGAAAGAGAGAGTATGAAAAACGTGTTCACTTCATGTTTGTGTGTTGTGTTGGAGAATAATTTGTTTTGATTCGCAATTAAATTCAAACAATTTTCCACAACAAAATGCGTTGCCCTCTTCCATTCATCCGACCCAAGTGGTGATCCAAATTGCCATTTGTAATTTGATGCGCTTAACCTTTTTTTTTTTCCACAAAACCAAAAACAAGAAAAAAAAAGAGAGAGAGAGAGAGATGATAGAAAGAAAAGTTGAGAAAAGTAAGAGATGAATAAACAGAGTGAAAGACAAAAAAAAGTAGGTGCAAAGAGATTATACAAAAGCAAAAGTAAAAACAAAAAAAAAAAAAGAAGAAAAGGCAAAAGGCAAAAGGAGGAAAAAAAAGCTAAGGAAAAAGTCGCTTCCATCAAGTCCAAGTCCATCATCCGTTTCTCCGGTTGCCTCGGCAATTTCTTAAGTTTTTCTTTTCTGCTTGCCATGGGAAACAGCAGCAACAACAACAACAACAACAAAAGCAAGAGCAAAAGCAATCCCAGCAACAACTTTTACTTCATAAAAATAATAAACAAAATGCGAAATGCGTAATCTACGAAACAGAGCAAATTTCGTGGTGAGTCGAGTAGATGGGGGTTGGGGGTGGGGGGTTTGGTTTTTTTTTTTTTTTTTTTGTTTTTGTTCAAATTAAATTGAAATTACTATTTGAAAATGGCTTTTGATTTTGTTTAGGGATGAAGGGGGATTGAATTGGGGAGGGGTTGCTAGAGAGATATTATTTAAAAACAAAAAAAAAAAAAATCAACAGGAACAAATTTCATGGAAAGCGAAAAAGATTTGTGAAGGAAAATAATCATAGACTAAATAAAATACTTGACATAGTTGAAATTGAAGCTTGTTTTAGATTATCACATTAACTTTTAAATACCCTGCATAAAGAAAAAGAATGCAATATGCATAATTATGAAATATTTATAATATATTCTATTAATATTATTAACAATTTTATACAAAAAAAAAAAAAAAGGTTTATAACTTGTGGCTTAATCTTAATATATTCTAAATTTCGCTAGTTTCTATATACCCTTTGGAATATATTTGTGTATTAATGGGCACTAAAAGGAATCACAGATGCCAATTGCCACCGTGTTGATCAGCCCCCCCTCCTATCCCCTTTGAGGCCCTGCCACTGGTCACGTAATTAACGCACATTAATAATTTCAACATTAACGACCTCGATGCTTTGTTTGCCTTTGACAGCAAGAGCAAGAGTACCTCTGATACACCCCCTCACACACACACACACACACACACACACACACACATATGTACATACACCCATATATCCTCTCTCAACATTTTATACTTAATATACGAAAAATTCTAGACACTCTGCACCCCCGACCCCCGACCCCCGACTGTGTGTTAGCCTAAAACGCCTTTTAGATAAATATTTGCCATAAAAATAATTTTTGTTGGTTTGGTTCGGCTTGTTGCCTTTTTCGCTTTGCCGCTTGAAATATTCATAAGCCTCAAAATGCGCATTCTTCTTTGGCTTTTATTGTTTATAAACAAATAATAGACAGCTAATAAATAAATCAAATTAATTTCAATACTTCTGCTACCCCCCACTGAAGATGGCGGCATATCCCACACACTATATACATACATATATGCCTATTAAACCCATCAACCATCTCTATCAGAACTATTAAAAATTTTGCTAATAAAATCAAGTAGTGGTCGGCAATCAAAAATTATGAAAAAAAAGACGCCGAATAATAATAAAAATGTGAATTAAATTAAGAAAAATGCACATCGGATCGGAATAAAAATTGAAGATCAAGATTATGAATAATGCATATGACCTTTCACATGAAAAGAATTTATGATAAAATTGGATAATATTTTAGAAACTTTGTAAAGTATTTAAGTTTGTGGAAAATATTGGATGTATTATATTCCTTTATTCCTTATTCAATTTTTGACAATTTGAACTGTGTTTTATATATATATAATGGAAACATTTGATTATAAATCAAATTAAAAAGAAGTCGAAATATAATATATAAAAATTACACTTTATATGTAGGTACTATATATTTATGTACCTATGTATATCATAAGGAATCATAAAGTTAATTCCTGAATAATGAATTCCTTAGAAATACTATAAATATTGATTTTAAATATATTTTAATGAACAAATGAATCAGTTTGCTTTTGGTTTTGGGGTTTTTGTTTTTTTTTTTTTTTTTTTTTTTTGGTTTTTAATTCTTTTGTGTGTTTGATAATGAGAATGCATCATGTCTCAGTCATTTTGTATGTAAATAAATCATATAAATTGACTTGGCAATTTCTTGCTCAAACAACAAAAATAAATCAGTATGTAATTAGACACACAAACACACACAGACAGAGACAGCGAAGGAGAGCGAGAGAGAGCGAGAGAGAGCGAGAGAGGGAAAGTCAAAGAAAACATAAACAAAATGTCTGCCACGTGTAATGTGAGAGAAATTTGTTTACGATTGTCAAAAATATCCCCATGCCCATTTACTTTTCCATTGCCATCTCCTACTTCTCCCCCTTCCCCATCTTCTCCCCCTTCTCCTTTTTCCTACTGGATTGACTAGAGTGGCCGAGCATCTTTGTGCTCTCTGCGTGGGTCGTCAGAATGCCATTCAAATGACAGACTATAAATAGTGCAAGATATTATAATATATATACTAACTGTATGACAATTGCAACCAAATTCCAAGAACAATTCAAATCATAAAAAAAAACAAAAAAAATACCAGCTAACAAAGAGAAAAGACAAGCAAACCAATCAAGCCAATCAACTAAAAGACAGTCGGAGATCATTAGGGCAACTGTCTACCCTTTGCATAAGGTTAAAGGTCAATCCAAAATCCCTTGGAATAGGATAGATAATGACAGGAGAAAAATGGGCTGAATTTTTCAACTGTTTTCAGTTTTATTATTCAAAATTCTCGTTATTAAAATAATTCTAAATTATAATTTTTTTCTATTTCAAATCGAGCAATTTCCTTAATATTAGATCAAAAATTAATTAATAAAAAAAACTCTTAAAATGGATAAATAAAAAACTAAAGAAAGGAAGAATTTATTTCAAAAATGATTAAAATCATATCTTAAAAGAAAATGTAAATTTAAAGCCATTTAAGATTCCAATGTCAAGTATATATATATATATAAATACATAGCAATAAATAAGTAAATATTCAAATAAGATAATCAAAATTAAAAGTTCCGAGAATAAGATGAATCATAATCCCGATTCCATTACCGATATTGTGCGGCGTTTGATTATTGAATATCTTGATAAGGAAACCAAGAAAAAGGATAAATGCTCCTCATCATCTGAAGAATGTTTCAATAGTTTTCTAGAGCTGCTTATTAATAAGCAAATGCCAAGGATCGTCGAGTCATTGCAAGGACATCAGGAGGAGATAATTACAGTGCATCAGAAAATAATGGAATGTCGCTGTCAATTGCATTTATTTCAATCTCGAGCAATTAAAGTCAGAACAGATATAGCACACATAATGGAAATGATTCTGGAAATACATAAACGTCTCAGTGAATATCAAAGGAGTGTTGAGAAAGATTTGAAAAATAATGAACTCGATTTGGAATCGGAATTGGAGGAAGTATCTGAACTTGATGTAGAACCAGATCGTGATATGAATTCTGAATTCAAAATAGTTACAACCAATAACTGAGATCGGTAATCGAACGAATCGAAATTGATTAAAAATGTCGTAAATTTTATATTAATAATAATTGTATATATACACACACGCACACACACACATATATATATATATATAAGTATATATGCTATACGAGTAATATATTCTGTAGTTGGATTAACTTGTCTATCATTATCCGCAGCAGATGACATATAGTTCGATATCGGATTGTGTCAATACCATAAATTAGCTCAATCCATAAAGTGGAGCGGATTTACGGGGCAAGTGTTCGATGTGAATTGCATTAATTAACAACTGCGAGAGGGAGAGAGAACACCGAACAAATGCGGTGGGGTTAGGCAGGGATCAGAGGGGGGGGTATGTGTGTATATATTCGGGTTTGGTGGTTCGTGGTGAAGACTTAATGCGTTTGCATCAGATAGGGAAGCTAACACCGGCAATGACACTGACAGGGAACACAAGAGCATTCAAGGAGAACAGAAACGGGAGAGAGAGTGAGAGAGCGAGAGAGGGGGGAGGGTGTGGAACGAAGAGGGAAATCAGGTGAATTCGTATCCGGTTGTGTGTGGATATTTGCAATAACCTTCACCTGAAAGGTACCAAGTGAAAAGAGTGACGCCATTGCGATATCCGACCTGGACAATTTGCAATCGAGAAGATAGAAGGTGCTCCCCCCGCCTACTACTACTATACCCCCCCCTCTCCACCCCTTGTATCCCAACACTTTGATTAGCCGTTTTTGTTGAGTGCGACATGGTCATGCCTCTGGTGTGTGCCGTTTCCATGTGTGTGTGTGTGTGTGTGTGAAGGAGATTGGCAAATGGGGGATTGCATTACGTGCACGTAATCAGCTTAGTTGCTGTCATTTAATCAAATAATCATTGCCAGCTCATAGGCAACTTGCCAATTAGAGACCTGCGCCGCACTAGAGTCTATTTCACAATCACTCTAGTTCATATCCCTTTACACCGTTAACCATTCTTCTTCATTTTACTCCACCCCCCCCCACTCCACTCCATTCCACTCCACTCCATTCCACTCTACTTCACTTCATTTCCCTTCGCTTTTCTATATTGGTACGAGGCCAATGTCAATTAAGCAATTATACACACATTAGTTAAAGGAGCAAAAGCGATAGCAAGAGCTAAAATAATTACCAAAAAAAAAAAATAACCACCAAGAAAAATGAAAAGCTCGAGTCATATTGAATTTTCTATACCCTTCATTTGGTATATAAGAACTAAGAAAAAATTAAGTTGAGTTTCTAAAAGGACAAAGTTCTTCATATTAATTATTTAAATGATTCCTGCAGCTAAATGATATATACAATTGATTCTGTTGAGATCTCTTCAATATCTTACCTATATATATTCAGGATTTGTCCTTTGAATAAGCAATCCTAATTAATTATCAAAATTAATATACCCTCTTTTTTTTGTTAAGGGTATTCAGTAGCAAAAACAATTGAAATGTTTTCAAAGTTGTTTTTCTAATGATTTTTATCCTGAATTCTAAATGTCTCCCAACTGAGTTGAATCATTTTTCTCCATTAGAATGAATAAATTTTTAAATTTATGAAATCGAATTAAATAAATTGAATGCAATCCACTTGACATTCACATAATAGACTTAAACAGATTTTAGAAACTAAATACGTTTTACAGTAACAAAAAGAATACGTCCCTATTTGGTTATTCCCCCTCCCCACGCCCTCCCTTACTTTTGCCCGCCATTTCAATTGTGTTTTCCCACTCGTTAGAATACTTATGTAGATATAGTACTTATATACTTATGTACATATATGTGTACTTATATATATATATATATTTATATTAATGTATGCACAGGTATTTATTGTAGGTAGGTAGTTGTTACCTTTAGTTTAAATCTCAAGTCTTGCGGATTGTTGTTGTTGTTGTTGTTGTTGTTGTACAGATTCCTTAAGGGGAAAACTGTGCCCCTTTGCCATTTAGCATTGTTAAGCGCCACATAATGCTCTCTAGGTCTTGTTATTGTAAGCGGCTCAGGTCGCTATTGAAAAGGTAACATTGCCACTCGAGTGCTTATAAAAAAAAAAAAAGAAAAAAAAAAAAAAATGAAGGAGAAGCGTTGGTGGATAACCCCCCTTGTAATTTGCAACCCGCCTCCATTCATGGTCATGGATAGTATTTATCCATCTCATACCCGTTACTTGTTACCCATTACCACCATTATCCAGAGCCCAATTCTCCATTCAATATGCATACAATGGGTAAACGGGGCATACATACATCCCTTTCATTCTCACACCCATTGAAACTCCCGTTACCGTTCTCGCCACTCTCATTCCCTCCTCTCTATGGGCGGATCATAGAGAGAAACGACAACAACGACAACGATGAAGCAATGCGGATGATGATGATAATAATAATGATGATGATAATGATGATGATGATGATGATGATGATGACGACAATAAGTTCACAAATGAAATAAACAGCAATATTTTTGCACTTTATACAATTTATTGTGTACCGTTATGTTGCCTTTTCATGTGACACTAATCGTTACAGCAGTGGCATGGGAGAGGGAGTGGTGGAGGGGGGAGTGGGGAGGGGGGGGGGAGTAGGGGTTGAGTAAAGAATGGAGTATGAAGGTATGAAGCGGGGTTAGAGAGCGGGTGCATTCGGTACATTCAGAATTGAAGTCTATAAAGTATTTTAGATGACATTTCATTTCATTTAGACGGCTTTAGTTGGTTCATTTGTTTGTTTATTTTTATTTATTTATTTTTTT